>PCFV01000048.1:63088-88675 GCA_002812785.1 Phytophthora litchii | reverse complement strand
TTTTGTCTGCTTTGCTTGTTGATAGCATGAACGCCACGGATACATCCTTTCTGACTCGTTCATTCGGCAAGTAAGGATACAAATCGTCCTCGTCGACCGAGTCAATCACAACCATTCCACAGCGTTCTCTACCACAAATATCGTCTGTACCGTCAAACAAATGTGACATCAAGATGCAATTAAGTTCCGTCGTGATACCATCACCATTCGTTGATAAAATTCGAGCATTGGAGATGTTGCCATCGGCGTCCTCGTAGTCATCACGGACCGTAACGTGACCCAATCGTTCTAATATGCTGATCTCCGCGTTGTCGATACTAAACAACAGAGCATCAAAGACTTGTTGGAGTGACTTGACACCTTCAAGATAGATGGTCTGGAAGATGACGCAGCAAATATCGCCGTTTGCTGTCTCGAATCGCTCGTCAGATAGTTGAGATTTTGCCATCTGACTACGGGTTGTGATGTACTCGTAGGCAGCTTTAAATTTCTTATCTCGGAGGGCAAGAAGTGTCGTTTGGCGGTCGTTCCAGTTCTCACTGAGGTAAATTCACTGAGGTAAATGCGCGAGTACGATGGATGGGGTTCCTATACATGATCAAGATCAAACAGGTCAGGAGTGGGTCAAGGAATTACTAAATAGCGCTATTAGCACAGCCAAGAACGCCTGTGCGTGCCCCGCTGAGCAACTATCCAGGTCTCACCTGGGTGGAGAGGATCTCATCTCCACGTTTTGTGACGGTCTCCGGAAGGCTGGCAGCCGTTCTTGGCCCAGTATCGCGTTCTTGAGGAGCTCGAGCATGTTGATGGCCGCAATTAATAAATAAAACCGATGATGTTACCAATAGAGGAGAGATGGTAGATTGTGCACTAGCAATGCCAATCTGCTGCTGACGTAGGATGGATGACATGGTAGCATTCTCTAAAGCAATTTGCTCCACACTCGGAAGTGGGTTTAATTGCGCCAATTCACGTTGTAGGCGGCGAACTTCTTCCTTCAGCTCTTCCTTCTCTTGCTGCATGAGCAATAGTCCGTATTAGTGCATCCCATATCAAGTGAAACGAGGTCATCACTCACCTTGCGCATAAAGTACACAGACACACAGACTTGCATCTCTTCTCACTCATTGTCCTCCACTTATCTAGTTTTATTATGAAATAACAACTGTGCTTTTTAATGGAGTTACCATCATTCCTGGGATAAGAAAAACAACATCTGTTTTACAATTTGTAAGTGATTTTTTGGATAAATTCCATGACTGGAAATCCAGCGTCAAATCTCGTTATTGAGTTGTAATGGATTTAATAAATGGACACGTTAGAATGACATATTCGCTGTCGCTAACAAGAAACGAAACCAGAACGATATCATTCTCAGTTGTCAAGAGTCAACGGAACCAGACAGACTTCTGTAGGAAATGATAGTTGCTGGATTCTCATTGATTAGTTTTTCTCAGTGTTGTCATTTTGTTCGTTTCTACGAAAGCCTTTCATCATATAAGTTGGGAGGTGTAACGTAATAGCACCCTACTTGACTTATATACATTCAATCATTCAAGAATTTGCTCACTCCACGGTGCAATGGATTCAACTTTCGCCACTATTGGGCGTTATAGAGTCCAGCACGCGTATGACGTGTTAATCACTCTGGGAACCAATGAGACGCCCTATTCCGCGGCCGCCAGGCATACTTACGTTTTGAAGATGGCAACGATTTCGATCTTGCCAAACAACAGCATTTGGACTGGTCCAACCACCTTCCTATTTAGTTTTTCTGGTAAGTATGACGAGAATCGGAGAAGGAAGCTGCTCAACATAGGTGATGTGCGAATCTTCCCTATCGACACCGATGAACTCACTGCTTTCGCCACGGGAACTGACCAATACTTAATTCTGGAGCAAAATTCCAGGCGGCAACATTGGTGAAGGAGAGCAAGCAAGTGAATACATCTACAATTACGCTAATGATGCTTTGCGGACTGGACATCGACCTTGGATGGTGCAGAACGACGGTAACGGCCTTTACTACGAACCTGGTGAAGATACGGGTTTACACGAAGTCGAAGACTGGCTTGACTATGTCGAATGTGTGATGCTCTATTTCTGCATTAACGCAAAGTGATAGCTTTAATAGCAGCATTATGTCTTTGTCTTCATTTTTAATTTCGCTTATCATACCAACTTGATCCACATGTGATTGATGGAGTTGTTACTCTCCTTAGAATTACATCACCCAGATCTTTTCTTCCTTTCGTGTGAGTATAGGCAAATCAGTACTAGAACGAATCTCTGCATGATGAAGAAAGTGGCCATATAATAGTGGTGAATCAAAGTGAATGAAAACCTCTTAACTACATCCGTAGAGTAATTAGCTCAGGGTCCTTATTTTGTCCAAAAACACACCAACAACGCGAGAAGTCCCCCATCTTGAAAAAAACTGTAACTCGATTAGGTGTGTGGGTGAGATTTGTGATTTCTCCGGTCTTGGTTCCGCGGATGTCGACGATGACGAATTCTCTTATAGGTAGTACCTTGTTCGTCTCAGTACAATTCAATCGTGTCTCGAGCTCGTTGATATTCTCCTCATTCAAACGTACATCAATTCCCCATTGCAAACCATCACCAATATAAAAATCAAATTCGTCGCCGACACGATGAGTGGTACTAGGCAATGTCGGAGACGTATCTTGGAGAATTGGACAGCTCGGGATGGTAAACAGCAAAAGCCCGGTCATGAAGTGACGTAAAAACCAAGCTTTCACCGGAAAATTGTTATCTGGATGAATCGTGCGATGGATTAAAGACATCGACATGTTCCCAAGCACATCTCTGATAAGACTATGCAGTGACGATGGATTGTCGACTCCACGATCCGGAAATAACCATTTCGTGTAGTATCGTTGGGCCAACCGAGACGTAAAATGCATATTTTCAAGGTTTGTGCCAGCGATAATGCCTGCTTTTTCCAAGCTATCAAAACAACTCTTGTTATCTTTTTTCCATCGCGAGCTACAGATTAAATCACCGGTCAGCCAATTGCTCAGAACTTTTGCAAGTCTTGGATTTGGTGTCATGTGGCGCGCACTAAATAACCTCTCCAATTTCACGAAGTCGTCTGACATGTAGTACGACATGAGGTCTTCCTCGTTCTGAAAATCAATTGCACAGAACAGTTCACTAATCGCATTGACCAATGCACCGACGTGCCCATTACAATCTCGAATAATTAATTCCTGCATCTCCAGCAATTGTTTGGGTAATTTTGGGAAGAAAAATCGATTGGGTAGATCTGCGAATAACCCCAGCGCTTCCTCATTCTCCAATAAAAAGTCATTTTTGGTGAGTTTGCACGGCAAATCAGCAATAACATCCGGTATGTCGGGCGCTCCATCTATGAGTAAATGTATGACCGATATGACAAACCGCACATTTCCCGGGAGCCACTGAGAAGTCTCGATAAGTGAAGTCCAAAATTCTTTATCTTCGTATTTGGATGAAGTATCGTCCAGCAAGAAAATGACGCGTTCGCCTTCTGACACATCTTGAGATAGACAAAATGTTTTTTGCTGTATATCCACACCATGAGCGGCAACAAGGTCGTTGGCTGTTGTTCCGGGAACATCGAATGGGATCATAATGCAGCGGTAAGAAGAGTATCGGAGGATGAACAAGTTCATCAGCGTAGTAATCCCATAACTTGATGGAGGTGAGAGTAGAACGAAACGGGAGGACTCAACAGCTTCATTAAGCTTTTCAACTAGCCCACAGCGTGGAAGACATGGTAGCTGCACAAAAGTTCTTGAATATTGTGGAAATAGCAAATTCTGGTGTGTTGTCATCTTGACAAAATGCGAATGCTCGTTTCATGCTGGATCATTTTCCATTTCTGAGAAATATCGATTAAAATCCTTGTACATCTATCAGTTGGGTCATATTTTGAAAAAAACTCAACTTCTCGGTGCACTCTATCGTACGTATCGAGCTCTTATCATGCATGACCACCGGATTACGTGACTCAAAAGATAGTCGACCATGACATAGAAAAAGCTGCCCCAAGTTGCTGAAGAAGGTAGCTCTCTGATTGATAGTACTAGTTTGATCCTTAGCGCAATCCGGGTAACTCTGGTGACAGGTTTGAATGATTGAGTACCGCCAATTCAGTCTTACTTCACATCATCCTCCAGTGCGATCTCGTCTCCACGAACAATGCTTTGGCTTCAGACGAGAACTACGTCTCCAGCTGTAGCAATAAGAGGGAAAATGTACTAGGGTATCATTCACAATCACAGCTCAGGTAAAGTTAGCAAAAGTGTGTGTGTCATGCCTTGTCTAATGTTCTCTCCACTGCAAACACGGACGAATATCAAATGTTTTTTCACGATACTTGCGATCTGACTTGCCCATTATGTAAAATTGTTACAGCAGCTACGGTGTTGTGTACACAACACTGCGTATGGTCTTGAGCATGACGTCACCCCACCGTGCAATTCCCTCATGCAACTCCTGCAGCGCAAATGGCGAAACTGGAAACTGTGGTTTATGAAGTTTCACGAACGCTGCACGACGCATTGTCACAACCTGTTCAGTCTCCTCTTCTCTCACGGTAGTCGCTCCAATCCGTTTATCCCCTCTGTGCTTCACTTTCATCCTATTTGTCGTCAGCACCACTGCACCAGAAACATCTTTTCTCACTCTCTCGCTCGAATTGTATGGATACAATTCGTCTTCGTCCACACAGTCACTTGCCATGATGGCACAAGGTCCAATACCTAGCCCCAGTTCGTCTTTGGCAAAAAGTTGCGGAAACGACACTGCATTCATTTCCGTGGTAACGCCGCAATCTTCGGTAGAAGCAATCCGCGAATTGTATGCTGTGCCTTCAATGGAATCGTAATCATCTCGTACCGTGATATGTCCCAACCTCTCTGAGATGCTAATCTCCATATTAGTCAAGTAAAAGATCAGTGCGTTGTATACTTGCTCCAGTGACTCCACTCCTCTAAAGTGCACTGTTTCAAACCTCACACAGCATAAATCACCTTGCGCTGATTCGAATCTCTCGTCCGACAGCTGCATCTTCTCAGGTTGCGAATGGCTACTTCGTGCCATAATATACTCATAGGCATTCCGCAATTTTTCGGCACGTATAGCTCGTAGTGTGGCCCTCCGTTCCGGCCAGTCTTTTGTGAGACGTATACGTGTATACAACGGATGAGTATGTTGATCTCCTAGACATCTCGAGAGCAACGACTGGGCGTTGGCAACATGAAGTTGCTGATGACGCAATACGCTCGTCAGCGCGGCATTCTCCGCCTCTCTTCGTTGCAATACAGTGTCTGCCTTCGCGGCTTCTTCGGGTGGGAGGGAGCGCGTCTTTAGTACGGCAACTTGACTCTCCAATTGCTCAATTTCTTGCTGTAAAGCGGACTGTTCCTCTTTCCGCAAAACGTAAGTTGCCTTTCGCTTTTTCTTGGGTTTCTGGGGGTTCGTGGTTGTAGGTCCAGACTGAAAAGTCGGTGGAGAAGAGTGCATGTCGTCTGGGGACGTCGTCACGAGCGGAGAGAGCCCTTGGAAGTGCTGATCGCTGGTCTCCATGAACATGGCGGAAGCTGGAGATGGGATGGAGAAATTGCCAACTGACGTACTGTACTTTAAAATAGGCAGGAATGTTGGCCACTGGAAATTCCATGTGGCACAGTGTGGTACATCACCACAGGTTACATAAGTGTCTATGATTACAAACTTTATCGCAGTCTTAGCAAACATCACACGTGGACACCGCAGTGATGATCCACGTTTCGTAAATTCATGCAAGACGATGACATTCTACTGATAACGGTCATGACGTGTCAGTGGTGAGTACTCGTGAATTTTGATTTGATCAAGATCAAAATCAACGGAATGGTTACGACTGCGTAAAGCATTCGGCGGAGTTCTTGGATATAAACTTCACCCCAGCGTGCTACGTTGCTTCGGAGGTCTTGCAGAATTGCCTCTGATACTCTAAACTTAGGACGGTGAGTCCTGAAGAAAAAAAGAACGAAGCATGACGATCACAATTTCGTCTTCGTCCTTGGCTTCGTCTTGTAAGTTGATGTCTTGTCGTCGTTGAAGGCGCATGTCCTTCACTTCGCACATGACATTACATCTTTCTGTCTGCTCACGAGGTAGGTGGGTGTAAACGCTCATTGGATTACCCGACAAGTTCTACATCCACTCAGACATCAAACTATGTGTTGTCGCCACTCGAAGAGAATTATGCTCGGCTGAGCCGAAAACTGTAGTGGTCCTCCTCTCCTGCGGTACTGTAATACCCCATTCCGCGCTAAGCAAGCAGTGAGCACACCATCCGTTCCCTCCGGCGCATCAACGTCTAGGAAATGTTTGTGGTATAGCAACATTGATGACGAACTAGAGAAATATATTATCTTTGAATTGGTAGCTCTTCCATTAAAATGGCGAGAACCTCGTCTAGAGATCAAAAAGCACATTGGCTTCTTTCGTTTACCCACAGCTTGTTTTAACTCGTGTTTGCGTAAATCATCCTACGAATCGCTTGGATGACAACGTCACCCCACCGTGTAACATTGTCTTGAAGCTCCTGTAAAACAACTTCAGATGCGTCGAATTGTGGACGACAGGTTTTAGCGAAGAAAGACCGCATCATTACGATCACTATCTCGCTTTCATCCCTTTCTCTATGGTATCTTCACACTTCACATTGTGGCGAGGGACTTGAACCAGTACTATCGACCCATTGAGCACTTTACGGACGCACTTGTTTGGGTGATAAGGATGCAAGTCATCTTGATCCACACTGTCGATTGCTAATACAGCACACGGTTGTTTGGCATCATCCTCTATCTGCTGGCCAAAAGCCACAGCGTTATAGCTCTGTCGTAACTCCACTGTTGATTGTGGAAAGTAGCCGATAATTCGAGATGAAGGAAGTGGAGTCCATAGAGTCATAGTCATCACGGATCGTCAGGTGTCCCAGTTGTTCCGAAATGCTGATCTCTAATGTGTCCATCGTGAACTTGGCAGCCTCAAAGACATCCTTGAGCGACTGCACTCCAGAAAACGGGATCACCTCGCTCCGTAGACAGCAAAAGTCTCCGCTATCGTCTTCAAATCGCTCTTCCGACAAATGGTACTTCAGTGGTTCCAAGTGTTGACAGCGCGTCGTGACATAATGAAGTGCTTGAGTGAGCCGCTGGTCTTTCATCTGTAAAATCGTTTCGCGTCTTTCAGCCCAGTCTCGGCCAAGATGAATCGACGTGCTCATGGGTCTACTCGACTGGTTCTGGCGCCACTCACATATCATACTTTGAGTCATAGCTACGCCAAGCTGCTGTTCTTTCATCGCGTTTTGCATCGCAACGTTGTGCCCCACGACTTCATACAACATTTTTCTCCAAAATTCGTCACCATTTGCGTTGGCTTGTAGATATTTAAGTTGTTGCTGTAAGTTTGCTGCTTGGTTCTGAAGCTCATTACTCTCTTCCTTGCGACGCAAGTATGTGGCCTTACGCTTCTTGTGTGGTTGTTGTTCCTGCGTCATTTCCCCAATGAACAGCTACAGTAGATAGGTAAACCTCCAGCCAGTGATTATGCTTGAGGAATGATTGTGGGACGCAAACTACACATGTTTCTCCATCAGGAAGTACCCAACATTTGAGCGCCTATATGATAGTTTGAGTGACTCAATATTCCCACGCTGCGATGTTGGACAGCGTAGTGATATTTCGCTCCTCAGTTGATGACTAAGCAGTGGCAATACCACCTTCTGCTCTGTTTAATTTGCGTTGAACTTGATCGCCTCTCATTTTAGCAACGTCTTGATACTACACGTAGATTATCCTTCGGACCGCTTGCAGAACAACGTCGCCCCAACGTGCGATGTTGTCTCGCAATTCCTGTGTAGCAAGTTCGGAGACCTCAAATTCCGGACGACAAGTTTTGGCGAAGAAATACCTCAGCATCACAATCTCCACCTCATCACCATCTTCTGTCTGCACAACTGGTTCCTTCTTGGGAAAGTCATTGAAGCTCTTGCTTATCTTTTGTATGGAACCGAAATCAAAACAACCGTCCCATTAATGACCTTACGGACGCATTCTTGCGGATGGTAAGGGTGTAGGTCATCTTGATCCACGCTGTCGATTGATATCACAGCATAGGGCTCTTTACTAATCGCACTTGGGTTTTCCACATACTTCCCAAAAGCAACTGCATTCAACTCCGTAGTCACTCCACTATCAATCCCCGATGTTAATCTGTAGTTACAAACAAAACTATCGGTTTCCACGACGTCGTAGTCGTCTCGCACCGTGATATGTCCCAATTGCTCGGAGATACTGATCTCTAGTGTGTTCATTGTGAATTTGACGGCATCAAACACCTTTCGCATCGATTGTACGCCCGGGAACGGGATCACCTCGTTGCGAACACAACAAAAGTCTCCATTTGCATCTTCAAATCTCTCCTCCGATAAATGAGGCTTAAGTGCATCCAAATGTTGGCATCTCGCCGTGACAGAGCGAAATCCTTGTGCAAGTCGCTCGTCCTTCATTTGCAACAACAGTTCTCGTCTCTTTGTCCATTCCCGACCTAAGTGAATGAAAACATTCATTGAATTCCCTGAATGGTTCTGAAGCCATTGACTCACGAGACTTTGTGTTGTTGCAATACCACGTTGATGTTGTTCCACTGCATTCTTCATTGCAACGTTCAGACCCACGGCAGCGTAGAGTTCTTGGAGTTGGGCTTTTCCATCTTTTTTCGCTTTTAACGCCACAAGTTGCTGCTCTAATGTGTCGATCTCGTTTTGCAATGAGTTTTGCTCCTCCTTTCGCTTCAAATACGTCGCTTTGCGCTTCTTGGTCGCGGACTCGTTTGGCATCTCGCAAAAATGTCCAACTGTTGTGGCTCGACTGAGTAATGCTGAAGAGTGGGATGATTATGGGATGGTCGGCCGGGTTTTATCAGTGCAAAACTCCTTGCCAATCTCGTTTCGACACAATAGAGGGATTTTATTAAAACAGACGCAAAATCATTTCTTAGCGCCCTATTTGTCTTGAAAAGGCATTTTTCGAGTCAATTATCGGAGTGTATTAAATTATACAATAAGCATGCAAAACTCTAGTGCACACCTTACAACACCAATGACAGAGGCGAAGGCGGCAACAATGGAGTCTCCTACCAGCAACAAGATAGTGACAACCCCAAGACGCAAGCGGAAAGCCACTGGGACTCGACGGAAGGTGCGCAATATTCTGCAACAGTTCAAAACCCCACTAACTTGTGCTACTGTGTCATTCAGGAGGAGATAGAAGAGCTGGAAGTACAAGTCCAGACGTTGCAAGCTCAAATAGCTGCATTGAAAAAGGATGCAAATGCACAAACTTCAACGAAACGCACAGAGTTGCATCATGATATGCTCGAAACGGGATTCATTCGACAAGCAGTGTTGCAACAACAAGCGTCACTTGTGAACGTACAGTCCGCACTGTCTAGACTCACGGTAAACACACAATTCTTGTGACTGCCTCTCTTTTATTGTCACTGATAGATTTTATGAAAATGTCAATAGATGACACAACCAGGTGCTCCACATGCAACGTGTATCCATCTTGGAACCGACTTAAAAGCGCGGTGGAGGACATTGATGGAGATGAAGCCAATTAAACTACGCGCGGCCCAACTCTATCTCAAGGAAAGAGGTCGGTTTGCAGATGAAACAAATGCGTTCTCATACTCGACGCGTTTCGTGGAGCAGGGTGGATGTTACTGCGGACAGATCTATGACGTCGTGCCGTTTGAAGGCATCAGTTCAGTTAAGACAGTGTTTGATGCGCTTCACCATTATTTTTCCAACATGGAGATCCGCGTTACAGAGAGTCTAGGAGACATTACTATTCGGGAGGATGATGGCAGCTCGGAACCGGGGATCTCACAGTGCCGATTCGTGTCGTATTGGTCGAGTGGCCCCCAGCTCGAGATGAACAGCATCATTTGCTCCGAGTTCAGGGAGACAGACGATGAGTTTGGTGACGGTGGTCCAGTCGGAATTTTCACTGAAGACTTTGTGGACCAAGATGATCTATATCCTTACTTCCCAGAGGAGCGCATTCGTCAAGACACGACAGTTGTGACGCAGGTGAGATCTCACGTGAAGAAGATACAAAATGCCAATGGAGTCGACGAAGAACGCTCGATCGTGGTGATGCAACGCTGGGCATACTGCAAGACTCACCAGCCCAAATTACCATTATCTCCTGAAATTCTTCACGAGGTTAGAGAGAAAAGCTCTCATTGGGGTGATGTCAAGCTCGAAGCTGTCCGAGAAATGGTCTATCGCTCAGGTTCCAGTGCATGACTTGAAAACTCACATCCAAGCGCGGATACATTCAAATAGCACACAAGCATGCTAACTCATGGCGGAATGACATGTATATGAAGCTTCATAAGGCCAACACATGCACATTGGTATCTCTACCTATTTCATACTAAAACACCCAATCACCCGCTCGAATGTCCCAATTGTACAAAGTATTTTAATATATTAATACTAATATTCATATCCGCCAGTATGACGCCTCCTCTTCGCGACACGAGCGACACGGAGCCCACGGCGTCCCCTAGCCAAGTACAAGACCATGATGTTGTCATGAAGGACCCTGAGATGTCAAACACCCAGTCGGAATCCCGCGATAAAAGCCCCGCTAAGCCCCATCGAGTAAAAAAACCTACCTACAGAGCCCGAAAAGAAGAAAAAGCAATTTTACTCCACGAATTAGACGCACTTCAAGCTAAACTCGAACGACTTAAGCAACAGGTAGCTAAGAATGCTGCAAAAACTGAACAAGAACGGACTAATATGCAGAGAGAACTCTCCAAAGAATTTCTAGAGGGAGCTTCCCACCACCATCAATTGTCACTGGTTAACATCCAGTCGGCATTATCTGGTTATGTGGTACGGACTGCAGAGAATTTAATTTTCCAAGTTGTTAGAATATTTTCTGATGATTTTTGCGTTTTTTATGATTCAGAGTGTGCAGCAACATGTTCCGTTCGAAATGTGGATTTATTTGGGAACGGATATGGAGGAAAGAAGACAGACACTGGCGGCATTGAAAAGGAGGAAATTGAAGGCTGCACAACTTTATGTTGTGGAACGCACGAGGTTTTTGGATCCGGCGAGTCCATTCGCAGAACACTCACGGTTCATAGCACATAATGGGGATTTTTGTGCATTGCGCTTTGATATCACGCCGTATGAAGGTGTTTCAAGTGTGAGGAAGGTATATGATGCACTTTGTCACTATTTTCACAATATGGAGATCTGGGTGACGGACATCTTGGGGGATGTGACGATTCGGGAGGATGACCATAGTGCAGGCGATGGTATCTCGCAGAATCGACTCGTGTCGTCTTTGACGAATGGAGTGGATATGGAAATGAACAGCGTCATGTACACAGAATTTCGCGAGTATGATGACGAGTTTGGAGGTGGCGGAGCGTATGGACTGTTCACCAGTGATTTTGTGGACAAAGA
Source organism: Phytophthora litchii (assembly GCA_002812785.1). NCBI lineage: Eukaryota > Oomycota > Peronosporomycetes > Peronosporales > Peronosporaceae > Phytophthora > Phytophthora litchii. The sequence goes on along the minus strand of PCFV01000048.1, from coordinate 77,118 downwards.
TGAATTGTTTCCGTATCATTCCAGTGAGCGATTGCGCTATGACGTTACTGCTGTGTTAACAGTGAAAGCTCATCAGCGAAAAAAGTTGAACGTTGCTGGCAAGCTGGAGACTGAACACGTCGTGGTACTTACTCGATTCTGTCTAATTAAGCTGCGCCATGGAAAAATTCCGCTACCGTTCGAGACGGCACATGAGTTGCGTGAATGTGTGGGCAAGTGGGGTGATGTAATGCTCCAGACTGTCCGGCAGATCGTGTATCGGTAATACACAAGGGCTGCTAGCTCGCTATGTCAGTCACGAATCTTGTGTTCATGTACAAGAGTGCTGGCATCAGGCAAAGGCGATTTCTAGTGAACGGAAATGTGTCTAACTTGTGCACCACATATAAAATTGTTTAATTTTTCCCCGGACAAAAATTCAGAATTACGTGATTATGTTGGCTGTTGTACACAAGTACAGTATCCCTGACACGTGTTTGGTCCGATAAAATTCTTTATCCCTTTAACGAATTGTCATAATCATGACAGCTCACTACTGTACGTGCAGAACCGTCTACTTTGTTGAGCACTAGCAGTTATGAACGCATCCGATAGTATTTTCGCTGCTACAGGTAGCTCTGATCCTCCGTGATGCATCATTTCTAAGGTCTAACACATGCTAAAGTCAAGTGACATTTACTTAGGAAAGATGTAAAGGTTTTCAGGTGTTGTCTAGTCTTAACTACCTCTAAAAGATACACTTTGCTGTTTGTTCGAGCTGATGTATCTCGCTTCATTTTTTTCAGCTTTGGTTTCGCTCAGGGGTGTATGAACACGAACAACAGCGACAATTGAAACCAGATTTAACGGATCAATTGGTTCAACATTAGCGATTGTTATCCAAGCAAAGAGGACTGCTGTGAACACGAGAAACAGACGCATCGAAATGAATAATTCTTGACAGGGGGACGATAAGGCTGGAAGTGAAATGAGAACTGATAGCAAATGCCCCGAAGCAAAGCCTTGAAAATAATGGAACGGGAGGGAGGTCCTTTCCACGATAGTCCACGCGTAAACGCACAGAATTGGACTAACATCACGCCTTCGTATCGTCTTGTACTCCTCAAGTGTAAGGTGCCCTCTTCGTGCTCAACCGTATATCTTACTCAGGTGGTATTAAAACACCGGTGGATACATGAACATCACGTTGTCTTCACCCACACTTATCACATCCCCTCGATGATTTAAACTTGATTGAAGTTGAAGAGATACTTGCGTGCACATCCTGAGTCGTACGTGAAAACTAGAAACATATATTCTGCTTATCTATTTACTGTTATTGAATTCATTGAAAGGTTCGATCTTGGCATCGTTTCCACTTCAAACCGGCACGACACTTTCGTATGACAAGCTGCGTGAAGGTCATGCGAGGCACATACTATCGGCGTGGCATTTCTCGTAGTTTGAACATGTCGATGATTTTCGTAGGTGTCAACGTGAACAATTTTGCCAGAAACCATACCAATACTTTGGATCCGTGACATTGAAGTCGATTGTTACTTGAGACAGTAAGATCTCGTTCTTCTAATTTGCTGTATCGTGTTTTGTTATCAGCATTCAATTTCTTGTCTTCACCCCCGAGCTCGAATCGCGTCCTCAGGTATTGCCTAGCGTTGGTGTTATTTCACCATTGAAGCTTGATGTTGCTGCCTGGAAAAGTGGGGGCTGTCTGGATGTCTTGGAGCCCAAAACTACTGATATGATGGTGCTGTAGAAGACAATTACCATAGCCAACGAGGACAAGCGTGTTGAATGAACGAAAACTGTGAATTGATGCTGTCTCGTTCCGATAATAAGAGCCAGACAAAACCAATGTGCGTTGCAAGCTGTACGGGATGTTTATGTTTGTTGTTTGGACAAGCATTGGAAAGAGGTTGTACAAGTATGTTGGCATTGCTAAGGTTAAAGAGACCGTATTAAATACGGGGTCTAATTTGTTTCGCCTGGGTATTTGGTCTTCTCGCAAATGGAGACTTGATCAGTGTTGTACACAGGATATACGTCACAATGTCATAACCTACCGTCTAGCTTGAATTCGAAAACACAACTAGGAACGACATTAAAAGAAAAAGTCGTCGCGAGGTGCTAACGCATTGCATAATCACCATTTATCCTATCTCAAGACGAATTTGCTGCACACACCACTGCCTCAGTCATTCTGCTTTCGGCTTTCACCCTCGCCCACCGAAGTCAAGAACTCCCACGGGAGGTAGTCCATCGAAGAAAGAACACTTCGTCGGTTGGTGGTTTTATCGCTTTGTCTGAAGAACTTTACAGTTCGAGAAAATATCTCAAAGAAAAAGATGTGCAAGTAAATTCGTACGCAAATAGAGCATTTCAAGTTACCACGAACGATCGAGTTCAGGCTCACGGCCCAGAACGTAGAAAATGTATTGCGCTGTAACACCAGTCGATGCAAAACCAACTTCATGAACCGTGACACTGGACAAAATTCCTCAAGGCTGCCAAGTCCTCGTCCATCAAATCGACCACGATGACGTTCTAGTCCGGTGGTTTGAGCAACTCGTTGACGGATGTAAGGCCTTTGGCATGCAAACGCGTCATGATAGTATACCCTCTTAGTCGGAGCCTTCCTAGGAGCAGTTGTAGTAATCTAGAAGAAGCATTTCTTAACATGACAACAGCGTCATATTCCAGCATTCCACTCTCCACATCAGAGCTCTACGTACGTCGATATTGTACCTGGACGACTAACATCATGAGAAGAATGAGTGACATTCATCAGTGCGCTCGAATCCTCTCTTAGATCAAACTTCTTCATGCACTGTAGCTGCCGTCCTGATCGCAAGCAAATAACTAAATGCAACTACAGTATTAGTTTGTACAGTTGTACAAATCTTGAAAGTGACGCATTGCATCCACGCCTTCACTCAGAGGAATGACTGCACAGTGTGTACTTCTTCCTTTATTAAATACTTTAATTAATGAGTGTAATCGTGGTCAAAGGGTTAATACAAGACCACAATTGGAAAATAGAGAAGTGAAAATGTGTTGCATTATACGGGGGGAGGGTACACTCGTGTCCTTTTCACCTAGTACTGCTTCGCACGGCAGAAATCCTTCTTACTGTTTTCGTAGTAGCTGCAGTGTTTGTTGTAGTACTTGACGTAGCCCTTGTAGATCGACTGCTTGACAACCTTCAAGTCAGCCCACATTCCTGTCAAGCCCAACTCTATCCGGACATCACGTGGCGTCATTTCTTGCTCGAACCAATAGAGGTACCGGGGTGCGTTGGACGTCTGGATAAGGGACAACCTATCTTCCTTCTCATTATCGGAATCGGCAGCCGTCCGAAGGAGTCGATTTTCGTTGTCGTTCACGCCAGTGTCGATCAGCTCGCGATTCGAAAGTACTTGATCATGCTTCGACGTGATTGTCTTGTCGGTATTGGAGGCAGCCACAACACTTTCGCTGCAGGCCAAAAGACCAGTCAAGGCGACAACGAGGAAGTAGGAGAGACGCATCTTTGGGGTTCGCAGTTGTACGTGTGTACACTGATAGGCGAATTGGGAAGTGACGGCTAAAGTTTTTTGAACGCTCGTCCCAATCCCAATCCCATGCTAAGCCGAAGGAAAACTCGCCCGTAAATCGTGACAAGCCGGAGGAAAATCCTAGTACATGTGTCATGCCATGATGCTAGGATTTTTCCTCCGGCTTTGAAATGGGTACCAAACCCGCTCTGTTCTGCAGTGAATCCCTCGTAAATCTGGTCAGTCGAACTTCGACTCAACAGAGAAACTTTTGGTCTTGAAGCAAGGCTCTTCAATGCTAATACTGAGTTGATTGGAAACATCTGAATTATCACAACCAATGCTTGGTTGAAGGTGTCAGCTGTCTGGGAACATACAAATCTCAAGGAAGATCTGGGTCAGGAGTTGCTCTCACTACAGAAGAACTGTTTACGCAAGTCTGGCATCTCGCAAAATGTATGAAAGGCTGTTGACACTTAGTAACGCCATTTTACGTAAATGATGGCTGCGCACTAAAGTTGCCTGGCAACTTACCGAATAGACTACACGAGAAGTAGGTTACCACAACCTAAAGAACCTCCCCACAAGGAGAGATAAATGACGGTCATTTCACCATTCTCTTTAGATGGAAATTCCCCATTTTGACAAAGCTAGGAAGTTCTGGATGTGATACGTTAAAACCGGATGTACAGTATAGAAGTACGTGTATTTGCCTACAACTATGGGTTTACCGAGTCGACCAACAACTCGCCTTAAAAATTCTTTATAAAGAGCTAAAACATGTATGTATCTGTATTGCAGAACAAATTAAAGTCATTACCAGATCGCCCAGCATAACCATAAACTCTTGAGTGTTCAGAGAGCACCGGCAACAGTACCACCTGATAAAGGAGCATATCGCCAATAAGAGCAGCTTTTGCATGGTCCCGAACTTAGCCATGCAATAATCAAGTACAGTCGGCTATAAGGGTATAAGCCTATAAGAGCACAGATGAATGGCCTGCAAGAGCACATTTTCAGATTGTGTGGCTTGCTATTCATTGGTCATATCACCTTCTCGCCAGCACCTCACCGCCTTCGAGAAACCAGCTCTGTCAGCATCGCAAAGACCACCCACGGCTATCCTAGATTGATCTCCAAGCCTGGGTGGCAGCCAAGCTTTTTAAGCAAGTCGGATGCCCCATCGTTGGTTAGATTATCAAATCACCTTTCGAAATGGCTGCCAACGAAACTCAGATGAAGAGGCGAGCGCTAACCTACGCAGAAATTGAGCCCGAGCTCACTGCGTACGTTCATAGTGCGCAGAGTACCGGCCTTCTATCCGATGAAATCCTGTGCGTGAAGACAAACGAGCTAGCTGGTGCCGAGGGTGGCATCTCGCCTTCTTAGGATTCAGCGCTTCAAAAACATCATGGCGTAAGTTTGCACGTCCTTCATGGCGAGGCAGCCTCTGTCGACACGAGTGCTCTCGCGTCAGCGCACGCAACTCATGGATCTCCTGGATACATATTCGCCCCAGAGACATAGTCAACACAGATGAAACGGCATTGTTTTTCCGTTTATTTCCATCACAAAGTCTAGCTACGAAAAAATTACCTGGACGGAAAAGGAGTCACGGTCGGGCTCTGCAGCAATGTTGATGGCAGCGAAAAGCTCTCACCGATTGTTATCAATCGTTTTGAACGACCGCGTTGCTTTAAAGGAGTGGATGTTAGCAAGCTAAAACTTGATTTTTTTGCGAGCAAGAAGATGACGGTCGATATACTCGCGAATTGGCTGAGAAAGATAAATTTACGCGTGCATGGCCGCACAATTCTATTGCTAGTGGACAATGCACCTGGACACGTATTCGTTTCGAGCTCGCTAATATTTGCCTGCATTTTCTTCCTGCCAACTCGACGGTGCTGCTTCAGCCAATGGACGCTGGCATGATTCGCAATTTCAAGCTGCACTACAAGATAAAATTCGTTTAGTGGCTCGTAGATCAGCCAAGTTTAGCCGTGAAATTGGATTTACTTACTGCTGTAAAGTTTGTTGTAGAGGCCTGGAATACAGTCACTCAATCGACGGTACGACATTGATGGAGGCACACACGCATCATGTCAGCATCAATGAGTGCTGTCACAGAAAGCAGCAGCGAGCCGAAAAGGAACACTGATGTAATGGAGTTGAATCAGCTAATTTCGCAATTGGAGCTGCTGATGCGATGGACGCTGAAGCTTATGTTTCTGTGGATGATGCTCTCGTTGAGGACGAAGACAACGTGGAGATCCCAGAAGAGGACAGCTTCGTCGAAGACGAGCACGAGGACATCAGGTTTTCTCACCAAGAAGCGTTGATTGCAGCTCAAAAACTACAAGTTTATATGTTTTCTGTTGGCGCACCATTCAAGAAGCCGTAAGCGTCAGCAGAAACATGATCTAAGCAAATAGATGACTACATATTCTGAACAGAGGGTTTCATATGCAATATAGGGGGTTTGCTCTTTCAACCGATAACGGCTATAAGAGCACTGCGCATTTTGAGGGACAAACGTGGCCACTATAGCCGCAGTTGTCTGTAATGAGTTCTGGGAGGTCATCAACAGTTATCAACCTCGGTTTCATCAACTCTTCTCCTGTCGGAGTCTTCAATCTCACTATGTTTCTCTCAGCTCACAAGAACACACCATGGTTTATCCAGTTCGACTTCTAAAAAGTTGCTTAAACATAGACTGAATTTAATGTGGATTTACTCCATAAAGCTTTTGGACTGTTTGTCCATTTGGAGAAAGTCGCTGCAAGGTGTATGGTGGTACAAGCAACATCAATGGTATCACCGAGGCGAATCTCCCCAACAGCTATCCAGAGAACATTAGGGCCTCTAATTATCTTTCATTTATCATCGTTTACAAATTCGGAGTGATGGTCACAATTAGTTGATGCTGGTTTCCACAGACCCGTATACGCACTCTCAGACACCGCACGCTATTACACATACTAAAGACCATGAGGACTCCGCCGTCGACGCTCTAGTTGCTATTATACTTATGCGAGCTCGATCGGTCGATTAATACTACTTTTCATTCGTAACATTAATATGTTAATTATATAGTAGCCCGTGTTATCCACTACCAACAAGGTGATTTATGCTCGAGTGTCAGAGGGGTCTGAACTTGTATTAATGTATGCCCCGATGTATAGATCCATGTTTGCCGCACGAATACTTGGAGTACACACTCCTTTTTAGTTGCTTGTTCCTAACTGAGCTATCCGACGTCGATTTTTCTAATGCTGCCCAATATTTGGACGGTCAATCACTTATTGTAGTAAAGTGTTCCAGACTTCGGTTGTTTCTTTCAGATGTAAGCTGTTGAGACTTGTGCTCCATAGCAATACGTAAGGCAACCGGCTAAACTATTTTTGATGTAGTGTTGCTGCACCAACGCATTGTTTTTATGACTATAAACATGATAAAGGAATCGTCGGGCGATCTAGATGATAATATATTTTCCCGACTGCTAGCCATTCACGCAATAATAGCTGTATTATCATCTTCAAGTTACATGCCGCATCTTTTCTCAAGATGTTTGTTATAATGTGCCTGCTGCAGCCAATTTCGCATTCCATAACAAAAAGGGAATATTTTGGGTTGTACAGTACTAGTCCATGGGCGCTTTTAATTTAGCGTTTAAGTTGCTTGGAATGGCCTCAAGCTGTCTAAAAGTAACCCAGTTGAAAACGTTGAGAGTAGTTAATCAGAAATGGTGGTATTCACGTACAAACTATTGTTTTTGCAGTACAGATAATTTCCAGGTCACGAGATTTTGACAGCTTAATGATAAAAGAGCCCCCATTTTGCTGAGATGTTTTTGAATATGCCGTTCGTCATTGTATTTGGATATATCCTATTTGCACAATGTGCATGCCGATGTATGATTCACGTGTCAATGTCCACCTTGAATTATCTACTTAATTACGTTGCTTGAGACGAAAAGATCAAAAGAAAAGCAAGCTACGATTGCTTTCCCGACTTGTAGTTTATGCGATTCATTCAGGCTTCAGTGAGCGAACACTGACAATTTATGAGACAAGTGAAAAGATTGTTGGGAAAAAGTGTCCGGTTATGCGAACACAAGGTGCACTTCTTAGAAGAACGCCTTGGTTGTAGTGGTCACGATAAGAACAACTGGATATTATTGATCGAGTCAAAGGCCCGACTCAACTACTTCGAAGTAAATTCTTCTCCTAAACTATATTCTTTAGGATGTGTTTTTTCAAAACATCTTTGATCATATGCATCATAAAATATGTGGAAGTAGCGTGCACGACATGAAAATGATGAAAGAGAAACCGAAGTAGCAAGAGGCAAGATTTGCAACAATTGCCCGGCTCAAATGATCGTGTCGACACTGTCGGTCGTGCATCCATTTCAATGACCAGGTCGTCTTGAGCTGTCGGATCCACTACCAGTACTGAGGCGTTCACTTCTCAATTTACCTTCCAGCTCTCCGTTCCCTTCCGAGCGACCTACCAGTCTAAGAATGCACCTTGGGCACCTCTTGTTTGTGGCAATCATTGGTTTTCTGGCTGGTAGTGATGTTGCGGTTGCACTCTCTGACTCTGAGATGGTGGCGTTCGCTAAGCGCGGCAACACCGCTGATCGTGAAGATTTTCCGGTTGACCATGACAACAAGCGAATTCTCAGGACTCGCAGTGAATCGGAGGAAGAAGACAATAGTGACGATCCTGTGTCCGGCACAAATGCGGGTAATTCTGCTGACGAAGAAGAAAGAGACTTCGTTATCTCGACGATTGACCGACCTGAGTATTGGCGTTGGTTCCGAGCTGGAATGACTCCGTACGATGTCCAACAAGTCCTTGGTCTGACCGGGGTGAGACGCCTGTGGAAACCCATCAAGAGACGTGTGTACGACGGCTACACAGTGTTCTACTCGGAGAAATGCGACAAGGCAAAATATCGAGCTTTTTTGCAAGGCACATGCTGGTGTTTAGGTAGGAGAGACTCGAAGAAATTCAGCACATAATTGCAGTATCAATACGATATTTTGTGCAATCGAGGGAGCTGGAATATTATCGTCGATAGCTGCTATTGTCGTCGAAAGGAGAAAAAATGATATACATTGCGCCGATACTTTCCAGCATAGCTTCTAGATTCAACAGCGTTCACTGCAACTTTGTATGTTGCTTTGTTTTCGGGCCTTCAGCTCGATCGTTACTATTAGTATGCAAGTTTATTTGATTATTACCAGGTTTTTATAAAAAAATGAACCTTGTGTTCGTCCGCCTAGCCTGATTCGTAAACCCAACAATATTTTCACTCTGTCAATTTTGTAACATTGTGTTCGACCATGAAACCCGAGTGGATTATATCAGACTAAAAGTCGGTAAGATGGGAGCATCTCTACCGAAAATGCCACAAGAATGGAAGTACAGTTACTGATGAAAGATTTCTAAGACTGACACTGTTCGGATGAGGACACACTGTCAATTCAAGCTCGAATTTTGTAGTGGCAATGGACATCGTGAAGTAATCGACGACGCTATTCTATATAAATGTAAGATTGATACGTACAAGTTCTTCTACACGAGCGTATTTTAAAGATGCAGAACTGATCTCAATATTAACTTCCCGCAAAATAGGGGTATACATTGTATCGTGTTAGAAAGCGATACATGATACTCACATGTACAAGCTGTAGAACGGCACTAATGTTAATTGAAGCCAGCTTAGATGTCCTATGATCTTGCTCATAAAACGCTACATGCAGCATCGTTATACTCACGTTCCACCTTCAGCATATAAGAGCACTGCAACAAAAATAATTTGCTTCTAGGTAGTAGTTCCAGGACGTATGTCATAGGTCATTCATTATGTTCGAGTTTGTGTATGACAGCGCTTGTGTAGTGTTTTGATACGGTAGGTGCTGTAAGCTCCAGGAACTGAGATTTTGTGCAACTCGTATGGATCAGAAGTCCACAACGCGTTTTTCCAAGATTCATGACGTGGTAGAAGAATGAACGCACTTTATCAATTCGAGCTACCTCACACGGTGCGATTGTAGTACTACGCAGTACAAACTTTAGTAATATAAACGTGTTCAAAGTCATGATCCAACGACATCATCACGTACTTGCAGGCATCTCAACGACGTCATCTTTCCCAGTAATGAAACTTTTTCGATTAACTCAATAGCGAAGCTTATCCTTCTCGATACAAACTCGTTCTTCACGCATTGTTCTGCTTTTCCTTCTTCTTTTGTGCCGCGTAGAACGAGTAGTAACCCAGGTAGAATCGCTGGAGCTCCTTGGCAATACTGTTCATCTCTGCAGTGGTGACACCAAGCACCGCCTTGACCTGCCGTGGCGTCAATTTGGCCTTGTACCAAACACTGTAAACTCCAGACGAAGTTGCAGCAGCACGATCCTCCGTGACTTTCACTTTCGAGTTGTCCGAGTCGTCCGAGTCAAGCTCCAATTCATCAGCATAGTTCCGCAGGGATCGACCGAACGTGTTTTCATCATTCCGAGCACGAACCGAATTGGGAGTCTCAGCAACGGCAGCATCGCAGCTGGAGACGAAGGCGAGTGCAGCCACCACAGCAATTAGAAAGAAGCGCATCGTCGAGCTACTAGATCACAGAGGCTCGAACGAGGCAAAACGCGAAGTGATCGTGAATTCACCCCGCTGTATCTCAAACAGCAAAGCCCATGAACACCGAAGGAGTCAGATGGTCGATTTGCTTTATCTCGAGATGCAAAATCGTACTACCGGGTACCATACTTCGTACAGCCCATACAGCTTACGGGTACTGTATTACGGGTTTTGCATCTCCCATACTATGGATATTACAGTTTCCGTAATACTCCGTATGTGCACGGTATTGAAGGTCAGTGCTTGCTTGAAAGCCGGCTGATTCTGCTGTTGATGCCTCCATGCATAGCAGCGTGATGGCTTTGATCTGTTCGAGACATCCCAGCTGTTAGTTCATGTACCTGTGGTCGAACGTCGAAAGTTTCGACACGAAAGGTGAGCCAAAACATGAGCCCAACTAACTTCTGCTGTGCTGCAACAATGCACACAAGTCCCCTTTCCACTTCTTTCATTGAGCCGATCACACTGACATGGTTTCATGGTCAACCTCCACACATGTACATAGTTTCAAACCTAATCTTCCAATTCAGCTGAATTCGCCCTAAATATCGTCGATTTGTTCACATAAAGAGAAAAATAGGAAAATGAGTGATGCGGGGCCGAGCATTACGGAGGAGATCCTCTTCTCTCTCGCTCAAGCGTTCTACCCTATGGCCAACAATGACCAGCAACTAAAGCGTGCGTTAACCAGTGAAGACAGTGGTTCTACGTCAGATGAAGCCATTCATGTGAACGCTAAGAAGCGCAAGAAGAATAAGGGGAGAACACCCAGTCACGTCGCTAAGAGGGTGAATTCATATAAATTCTACCTGTTTCAATCCTTCGGAGAGGTCTAACTCTTGTTTTGTTATGGTAGGAGGAAAAGAAGCATTTACTTAAAGAATTGACATTCCTGGAAGCTCGAGCGACGTTGCTACGTCAAGAGGCGGGAATTCCAGATCCAAGTGAAGTGGCAGCCACAGAGCAACATGTTGAGGAGAATCAACAGTTGAAAAAGATGATTCAAATGCAGCAGAACGCCATGACTGCAGCTCAATCAGCTTTTGCTGAGTTTTCGGTGAGTTTGTGCAGGTTTTGGAGATTATGTAGCTACTAACTTTTGAGTGTTTGGATGGTTGGTAGACACTGCGAGGTCATAACCCGCTTGAAAGTTACATCCACTTGGGTAAGAGTACTGCTGAGAGACGGCCAGTGGTTTGTGCATTGAAACAAGCACATGTGCAACGGGCAAAACAGTTTTTAAAGCAGCGCATGGAGTTGGTGACGAATCCAAATCAACCTTTCCATGAGGAGTCTGGGTATTTGACGGAAGAAGGACATTATATCGCTACAAAGCTGGATGTACACCAGTTTGTTGGTGTGAAGAGTGTGAAGCAAGTGTTTGATGCGTTGGAGTTCTACTTTTTAAACTTGGAGATCACAACAACTGAGTTAGGCGAGGATTTGACGGTGAGGGAGGACGCAAACGACTTGGAAAGTAGCAGCAAGAACCCAATGATACATCATCGGCTCGTCACGATGCTCTCTAACGGACCTATGGTCGAAAAGAATGCAATCAAGTTTTTTCAGTACGAGGATGACGAAGATGGTGAAGGTCCGTGCGGCATTATGGCTGCGTCTCCTGTTAATGTCGACGATCTTTACCCGTATTCACCAGCAGAGCGCCTTCGGAAGGACATTTCAGCTGTGATAAAACTCTCATCATTTACGCAAAAGAAAGAGCCTTCGGAAGGTGGAACAGATCAGGACGAGCTTGTCGTTGTCCTGACACGATGGTTTCGTGTCAAGCTGCACCACTCAGAGATGAAGATCCCACCGCATGTACTTCAAGAAGTTCAACGGAGCGTCGCTTTCTTCACTGACCACATGGTGCACAGCATGAATCAGTCACTGTATGGCGCACCGTGAATGAGTTTAAGTCTCAAAACTCATGCATGTTTGCGTCGTTGTCTTCTGAATATCCGCACTAATTCTACATGTTTGATCCGCTCGTAAACAACAACAACAAAACCTTATCTGGACTCGTAAATGACGCGATGCATGCTTTGAACCATGGTGTCGGAAAAGCAGGCTAATCCTTGACGGACTTCTTGGAGGACGTGAGGAGCGATATCCATTTCTGTGTGATGCAGCTTGACACGGAAAAACCGTGTGAGTACCACTACTCGCTCGTATTCATCGTCTTCTTCCTCATCGGGGTCTCGAGGGTACGGAAACCCACTATCTCCGTACAGTGGGTGGCGAGTGCGTGTCTTTTTCTTTCGGTTTGGTGGTCTCTTGCAAAAATGCTCTGTGAATTTCATCGCTGCGTTGATATCCATTCGGATCCGTTCTTGTGGGACGTAGGGATATATATCATCCAGATCGACCGAGTCGGTCGCGACCAATGCATAAGGCGCATTTCCCTCGGTGTCGTCATCCACGTCAGGCTCGACAAGCTTGAAAAACTTGACAATATTCTTCTCCACCTTGACTCCATGCGACATCGTGCTCACAAGACGGTGGTTCGAGAACGAGTTGCTCGCCGTGCTATCATCATCTTCCCGCACTGTAATATCCCCCAGCATTTCTGAAATACTGATCTCCATATTCCTAAAGAAAAACTGCAGAGCCTCAAAAACCTGTCGCACTGATCTCACTCCATGGAACGGCGTATTGTCCATTTTCTCTGCGCAAAAGTGTCCTTCCTCAGTCTCAAATTTCCCTTCTTGACACCACGGCGTAATTCTCGGTAACACTTTGGATCTCTCCGTAATGAACTCATCTGCCTGTTTCAACTTGATCTCTTTTAAGTTCACAAGTGCAGCTCGTCTCTGCTTGAGATCCGCCGTCAAGTGAATAAAGTTCTCAATTGGACTCTCTGAGCACTTCATCAAGTACTCTGCAGACATAATAGCATGTGCATTTCTCAGCAACATGTCCTGCTTCCTCGACTCTGTTCTCAACCTGTCATTGTCTTGAATTTTCCCCAACAATTGCTCCTTCTCTGAAAAAAACGAGTCTGGGATTCCACTCGCTCGTCTCAATCGAATCACTTGTTGCTTGAGCTCCACGACCTCTGCTTCCAACATTGCCTTCTTCTCTCTCCGTACAATGTACGTGGGTTTCTTATCTCTTCGTTTTCTCTTGTTTTCTCCATCTTCTAGTGTAATTTTAGCAGGTCGTCCTACTTTTCCCCTCTTTTTAGGACTAGGAGGTTCTCTCTTCCAACCTCGTCCTAAACCTTGAATCTGTTCCTGAATAGGTCCAGGCGGTGTCTGCTCCTCGGACGTGTTGCCGTATTCTTCTCTGTGTCTCTGATGACGTAATACCGGCACTTGTGAGCCTTTCCTGCCCGGTCCAATGGACTGAATAAGGGACAGTAAATTGTCAGCGGCGGCGCTGTCTCGTGTCGTCCTAGGACGTCCTTCATCTTGAGGGAATGCAGGACGAGGGAAGGACGGAGCGGGGAATGGCTGGTGTCCTGTAGAACGTAGGGAATGACGGGAATCCTCGTCATACGAGTCCATCGAGGCTGCAGGAGACACGCTGCGTTGCTCGTAGAACCCCATGACTGTCGATTGCGCTGTGCTCTGTTATGAGAATTGAGGGTGACGCTGATTGGATGAAATGCAGATTACTGTAGTGAGTTTCCAAAAGTACTGAAAAGGTTTCAAAAAGTCACAACGAATTGCTTAAATTACAACTACAAGATTGAAGCTACAAACTGTCAACTTGTAAGAATTGACACTTATGTTGTTTATTGCATGAGGTATGTAGCTTTTGGAGCTACTTCACAGGTTGTGTAAATGTGTAAATTGCAAAATACTTGTGTAGAGGGTATTTCGCATCAACAAAGATGGATTG
>PCFV01000048.1:49113-63075 GCA_002812785.1 Phytophthora litchii | reverse complement strand
ATCTTGGTCTTCACCGGCTAGCCAGCTGATCCCCTTTCGTTACAACAATTCCGTGCACACGACGTCAGCATGAGGCAGCTACATGGATTTAGGTTGTGTTCGATGAGAAGTTTGTTCCATATAGTGATAACATTTTGCTGTTCATACATCAAATAGCCGTGAGTCTCCAAACTTTGGAGTCCAAAGCAACGTGCATAACATCTGGCCGCTCCGCTTGTTGACGAGACGTTGACTGCGCAGGCAAAAACATCCACAATCCGTTGGATGTGTCTAGTGCGTGCGTCGCAGTGTAAGGGTTCGCTGCATGGCCCGAACGAGCTCTTCCCCCCATCGGCCTATCTCGTGGCGAGTTTCCTCTAAGCAGTCGTATGACACTTCCAGATCCGAGTGGTGCAGCTTTATCAGGGACCACAGCGTAACCTTCACGATCAGTTCACTGTCATCACTAGTCAGGGTTTGAATGTCACCCTCACGATGAATATGACGATGTTCTTCTTTCGGGAGACGGGTGAGAAGCAACGCTGCTGTGACGTCCTTACGCATTCGCTCCTGAGATCGATAGGGATACAACTCGTCCTCGTCCACAAAATCTGCCATGATAAGACCAAACTCGCTGGTCGCAGCGCCACTTGGACCTCCTGAAGTTGTTGCTTCACAAAATTCATTGAACTGCAGAGAGTTGGTCTCCAAAGGTGGTGCCTGAGGTGCAGATCCAGTTGAAGTGACCAGTCTCAGCTGCGTGACATTATCATCGCCATTGTCATCGTCCTCCCGAATCGTGATGTTACCCAGAACCTCCGACATACTCATCTCAACATTCGCAATCTGGAATAGTGCTGCTTCAAACACTGCTCGAACACTTGACGCGCCACGAAAGTGTGTGACAGCGAAGCGTACTGCACAATAGTCTCCTCTAGATGTCTCAAACCGCTCTTCTTCGCAATATTGTCTCCCTGGTTCCAGCCCTCGACTACGACGCAGCAAGAACTCGTGTGTCTTCTGTAATTTAGCTGGTTTCATAGCTACCAATTCTCGATGACGTTGTGCACGATCCAATCCAAGCTTTATACAAGTATTGATGGGACTAATGTCATGTTGCTGCTGCACATATCCCGAAATCAACCCCTGAACATCTGCCAGTGTCGATTGTCTCGATTGCACTGCATCTCGCAGAATGACATTCATCACCGGAGCTTGAGTGTGTTTCTTGACGTGCAACGCATTGGACACAATTGCCTGCGACTTGAGACTCTCCAGTTGATCCTGTAACTGTTCAATTTGATTCAACAACTCCATCTTCTGTTCCTTACGCAGGGTATGTGTGGGTTTACGCTCCTTCCGTTGTTTTGCTAGCTTGGGCGTTGTTTGATTCTTTTTGGTTTTCTGTCGCTTTGGAGTAGTTTTACCTTCATCACCACTGCTTTCATCGCCGCTGGTACTTGTGGCACTATGTAATTGTCTGGTATCAGGGTTGAAAGGCATCACGGGGCTCTGAAATGCTGGATATGATGCATTTGCCATTGAAGGGATGCGGACGTTCATGTCGCCCCAGGACATGGAATTTGCGTCCAAATGGCTGCTTGGAAGTGGTCGTCTGCGTGACAATGGAGTTGGAGTGAGCCGGGGGTTGTAGCGGCCGTCGGGCGAAGAGAAGCGGCCGTCACGAACCATGCTCGAGTCGTAGAATGGCGAATGCATCTAGCTCGAACACGGTCGCACTTAGTGATATGACGCGCTGAACGCTGCCACGATGTTGGACGAGCTGCATGGAAGGGGCGAGAATGCGGCGAGGTGATCGGCACCGAAATGCAGATTTCGTTGTGCAGATTGAAACCCGTGTATCTGGTCTCAGCGCCAATTGAACTGCGGTCTGAAGTCCGCAGTTAGTTAGGACCATAGGTGACTGAGTGCGTAGTTCGTCTACAACATAGTAAATACTGTCAATAGCAAAGCTAGAGCACAAGATGTTTTTGATCATCGATGATGTAGTGAATGTTGGGAGGTAACGTTAAGTAGCACTATTATACACTACTTCATCACATCGAATGCCCACACGAGGACGTCAACGGAGTAGTTTTGCTCTTGAGATTGCATGGTGATCAAACAGCATTGAAACCCTCTACCAAACTGCGTTGAAGTACGTCACCGTCATAAAGCGTGTCCCAGTTCCACCATCAGCAAAGTCCCGCCGGTTATGACCAGTCAATTTGATATCTCTTGATGAGACTCCTTGTTGCCCACACTCAGCACCGCCACGCCGAACTTCGAGTCTCAAACTCTCAAAGCTTTTTCCCTAACAATTTACTCTTCTTGAGCACCATTACTTGTCAGAATTTCGTTGTACCATCTAGTGATATTTCCCTCTATTCATCAATACCTGTACTATATAAAGGTACTTAACTATTTGTTTTAACTACTTCGTCACATTCACCTACCCTCTATACCTCTCTTCAGTCATTCTTGTTTACGCTCCACACTCAGTCGCCCTTTACCCACCAATTGAGCACTTCTGGATGCATCCGAGGCTCGACTAACGATTTCCCAAGCTTACCAGCCATTGTCCATGGATCCGTTCCAAGTCTCGAACTCGCACGCTATTCAACAACCTCAGCACGCACTGATGGTCGTGGATAATCGTCAGTTGCAGGTCTGGAATGGGATCAACTCGTGGTCTCCACATCTTCAGAATCCGCAGCATGGGGCTCCAACCACATTAATGGAGCTCACAAGAGGTTCAGGGGCAGTTTTAGGAGATGAAACTCCAGCAACTCGATCTCCGTTGTCGTCCGCTTCGCTATCACCTGTGTCCCAAGAGTTCCAGAAGAAAAAAAGAGTTTTCAAGAAACGCAAAGCGACACACACGATCCGGAAGGAGCAGAAGGCGGCACTGGAAAAGGAGATTGAAGAATTGCAGTCAAGACTAGAAGAGATCAAATTCCAAGCTCTGGTACACCAGGGGGAGACGTCCAAGTCTTATCATGATCGAGCTGTGGAGAATGCAGTGTTGAGAGAATCCATAGAGGACCAGCACTTAGTGATGGCACAGATGCGAGCGCTGCTGTCTGGACACACACTGCATCATATGAGTGGAGTCCGTCCGATGGAGACTAGGATCTGTCTGAGTGCAGATCGAGCAGAGAGGAGGGACGTGCTCCATGCACTACGAGGAGCGAAACTACGTGAAGCAAAGAGGTTCTTGCAAGCACGAAGCTGTGGGATTAATCCGGCCACTCCGTACTTCCAAGAAGAGAGATACGAGACGGCAGATGGAGATTATTGCATCACCAGATTTGAGATTATACCGCTGGACGGCGTGAAAGGAGGCGTTCGAGCTGTGTTTGATGCAGTCCTGCAAGCTGCGTTCAATGTCGAGATTATTATTTCCGAGACTTCAGGGAATATCACAGTGCGTGAAGATGACGACATGGACGACGACACCGTCTCGCAGATGCGTCTGGTGTCACAGACGAATCGAGGTGCTGTCTTGGAGAACAACCTTGTACATTTCGTGGAATACTCACGCGGAGAGTGTGAGAATGGCAAAGGCTGTTACGCGGTCACAGCGACAGATTTCGTCGATGAGGATGATCTGTATCCGTACAGACCATTGGAGCGAGTACGTCGCGACGCAACGGCTGCCATGGTAGTGTCGTATCTGGATTCACCCAAGAAAACCGACACGAAGACTCACGAAGATCCTATAATTCTCGTCACGCGTTGGTCATGTGCTAGAATCTGCCACACGGACCTGAATATCTCTCGCGAGGCAATGTTAGATATCCGAGATAATGCTATTCGATCGCAAGGCACCTATCTCAATTGCGTTCGACAGACACTTGGCCTCCCAGTTACCGTAACTTAACCATCGTATAATCATTTTTTTGTTTACGCTAGTTTTAGCCTACGCATTTACTTTCCGTAGAACCAACTTAATTTCAGTATGGGGAAAGTATCCGAGTATCTGAGACCATAAATCGATTGAGGTCAGTCAGTCCACAACTATCGCTATGACGATTATTCACTCTACCACTCTCGTTCAGTCCGATGCAAGTGACACTCATGAACCAGTAAAGAAGAAACGTGTTTACAAGAAGAGGAAGGCCACGCACACGTTGCGTAAAGAAGAAAAAATAGCACTAGAGGCGGAGATCGCATCACTACAGACAAAAATCGAGAGGCTCAAACTACAAGTGTTAGTGGAACGAGGTGGCGAAGATACGACACTTAATAGGAAAGTGGCACATAATGCAGTACTGAGAGATGCCGTCCAAGCGCAACATGTAACGATGGCACAAGTTGAGGGGATGCTACTGGAAAGTGTTCAACGACATTCGTACGAAGTGCGTCCAATGGAAATGTTTATCCACTTGACGGCGGACCGACGAGAGAGACACGAGACGTTGGAGGCATTACGAGGACCCAAGTTGTATTATGCTCGGAGATTTATTCAACATCGTAGTATGGGGATGCACCCCACATCTGAATATTTTCATGAAGAGAGATACGAGACGCCGGAAGGAGATTATTGCACCGTACGCTTCGACAGAGTTTCACTCAGAGGTGTGAAAGGGGGAGTTCGAGCTGTCCTGGATGCACTAAAACATGCTGTATTTAATGCTGAGATCATTATTTCCGAGACATCGGGAAATTTGACGATCCGTGAAGATGACAATCTGACGGAGGAAGATTTTTCCCAAACGAGGTTGGTAACCCAGACACCGCGCGGCATTCTTGTGGAGAATAATCTAGTGCACTTCACCGGTTTCTCTCATGCTGATGGGGAGGACAGTTACGCTGTGACTACAGCAGACTTTGTGAATGTGGACGATCTGTATCCATTCAGACCACATGAACGTGTTCGAAGAGATGCTACTACAGCCATTCTAGTAACTTCACATATTGACACCAATGCCAGAATGAAGTCTGAAGCTGATGTTTGCGGTGGACACACGTCTTCTGAAGAGGAAGGAGATTCTGTCGTTGTGATCACGCGCTGGTCATTTACAAAGATTTGCCATACCAAGCTTAACATTTCGCACCAAGTGCCCCGAGAGCTGCGAGACTTATCAGGTCGGGTTTCTGAGACGATATTGAACTGCGTCCGAGAAACTGTTGGTTTATCCAGATAATTGTCTTGTTTGTGCATCCTCCGCCTGAACGTTTCGTAACAATACAAGCAAGTGGATTTTTTTGTTCAAAGTTGGCGTCACCTAACAAGTCAGGACAAATATTATGGTTTTCCTGTACCCAGACTTCTTGACACCATTCCACTCTGTACACTTCTAATTCAGTAGCGTGTTCTAGGATGATTGCCAAACAAGTTCACATGACTACTACTTACAATGCACAGAATGTCATCCGCATTATCTGATCCATTGGAGAGGAATAATAGCGCGCACATTTAAATCTCACTTCGTCATTTGACTAAACGTGGGGAATTGTGCCAGACAACATCGCCTACACCGTTGGGCAGCCGCCGGTGATGGTGATGACCCCGCATGCAAACTAATCCACCAAGTGATCGGCACCAATGAGACCTCGTAATCCGGTAAACTTCATAATCAGGACAGCCCCCTAGTGGCGAGGACGAACGATTAAACATTGGACTAAATGAACTCACTTCGCAACTTTCTTTGCAGTGCACAGTACGCCATATTAAAGGATGTCTAAGGATATTATGTTTTGCGTTGTTTCGTCGTGTTAGTGGTTTTCATCGTTGTGATTAACGGCAGTTCGGTACTTATAAAAGCTGATCAGACAGACGTCATCCCTAGCAAGAGCAAAGCTACCTTACCAGGACTTTTGAGGGCACATCGTGCGTCTTCAGAGAACAGAGCCGATGATACAAGCAAGAAAAACGAAGAGAGGGTTTTAATTCCCGAGTCATCGAAGATCACAAAAGCTCTTTACAACTTGATGTTGAAATTGGACACACCTCCTATGAAAATATTCGCCATATTACGCTTTGGAGAAGCTGGTGTCAAGCTCGATGATAATCCAATGTTCCTCCAGTGGCTTCAGTACGTGGAAAAGTTCCAGGCAAAGAAGGGAGACTACATGTTCTCCTATGACGCATTGTATGACTTGCTTAAGGCAAAAAAACCGGAAGCAGAGCTGGTAAAACTTTTCCAATCACTTCGACAAGACCCCAATATGAAGAGTTTTGCTGAGAT
This sequence comes from Phytophthora litchii, assembly GCA_002812785.1. Taxonomy (NCBI): domain Eukaryota; phylum Oomycota; class Peronosporomycetes; order Peronosporales; family Peronosporaceae; genus Phytophthora; species Phytophthora litchii. The sequence continues at coordinate 56,902 of PCFV01000048.1, read as the reverse complement.
GATGCAGAGATACATGGTGTTGGATTCCGCATCCAGCCACAGATTGATGAACGAGATGTGGCTGAAATCCCGAGAAACGCCTATTGAGGTGTTGAACATTTTACGTCTTCGTGACGGGGTCCTCGATAGTAGCCCCCTGTTTATCCAATGGCTCAGATACACCAATCTGTACAGGGCCAAGATGGGAGAAGGTTCGTTTACGGAGTTGCAGACACTGGATACGTTGTTGAACGCGAAATGGAGCTCATTAGAGGTGAAGTTTAGGATATTCGGGATCTGAAAAAGCTCGCCGAGAACATGCAGACAACTCTTTCAGAAATGGATGACTGAAAAAAAGATGAAGCCGAGTGGACTGGTGAAGTTAATGGTTGACTCGATGAACAATTTCGTCACACTGCCAAGGAACGATCCCAGCTTCAAGGCATTGGAGACGTTTACAGTTCAATATGCAGCAACCCGCGGAGGGGAAGACGCGGTAAAGAGAGTGAAAACGTTGTTTTCCAATGGGGATCCTGAAGCTGTTGTCGCAGCTGCAATGAAACTTTAGTTCTTCTGTGCATGTGGAGCCATCTACATGAACACCATCTTTACTAGGTATCTAGAGCAGTCCAACTAATTGATAATCTCACTTCTTCTTCTACTGTTTGGCCCACCGACATGTAAAAATGAAACACTCGGCCCCGCCTCAGGTTACTCACAATCTCAGGATGGCGTAGCGTAGGTGTTTACGGTGTCGATGTTCGTCTCACAAGCGCCACTCTTCTTCTTGCTATCCATTGCTCACTCCGTGTACACGTATTAACCACACGATGACTACACCGCATTCGTCTTCAGATCCGAGTTCGGCAGTTGTCACAATACTTGGTAAAGGCAGGAATTTGCTAACGAAACACAACGATGCAGCCTCTCCAACATCCGGTGATTTCCAAACACTTATTGACGCGGTGACAGAAGATGAACTACATGCAATACGAACGGAGGGGTTTATTGATGAACAACCAGTGAAGAAGAAGAAAACGTACAAGAAACGAAAATCTACTCATGCAGTACGCAAGGAAGAGAAATTGGCTCTCGAGACAGAAATCAATGCGTTAACGACCAAGCTCGACGTGATTCATCTCAGGAAGTTGGTACAACGTGGTGAACACGATCCTTCACTCCACAAGCAGTTTGAACACAATGCGGTGCTACGGAATGCCATCCAGGAACAACACTTGATGATAGCAAGGATTCACGCCATGTTGGAAAATTCTGTTCATCGCCATTCGTACAATGTGCGACCTACCGAGATGTACATCCACCTCGTAGCAGACCCGATACTACGACATGAGACGTTGAGTGCCTTACGAGAACCAAAACTTTACTGCGCGCGTGAATTTATTACACAGCGAAGTCTTGGTCTTCACCCCACGGCGGACTACTTCAATGAGGAGCGATACGAGACACCAGAGGGGGATTTTTGCAACGTGCGGTTTGATCGTACTTCTCTACGAGGCGCAACAGGAGGAATACGAACAGTATTTGAAGCTCTGAAACATGCTGTCTTTAACGCTGAGATCATTCTCTCAGAGGCCTTTGGTAATATTACAATCCACGAAGACGACGAAGACGACGAGATGGATGACACCGGCGATTTCTCTCAGATGCGTCTCGTAGCTCAGACATCGAGCGGTGTACTCGTGGAAAACAATATTGTCAATTTCACCGAATTCGTGCAGGCAGCAATACCTTTGCTCTAACCACAGCAGACTTTGTCAACAAAGACGATCGCTTCCCATATCGTCCACATGAATGCATTCGACGTGATGCAACATCAGTTGTGCTACTGACATCCAGCCAAGACAAAAACACTGAGACAATGGACGATATATGTGGACACACGTCCTCCGAGGAGGACAGCGAATCTGTCGTGGTCATGACTCGATGGACATTTATACGAGTCTGCCACACCAACCTCCACATTCCGCCACAAACACTCCGTGAAATGCGTGATCGATCAGGTCAAGTGTCTGATACGATCCTAAGTTGCGTCCGGGAGACACTCAGCTTGTCCAACTAGTGTCTTCCTCCGTCCACTTCAATTTGGTTCCTATTAGTCAATATAATGTATTTTTATCCAATCATATCCATCTAGCCGTTAAACAAGGTCTTGGAGCGTCATCATTCCCTCGATGGTGTCCATTGGTGCGCACTACCTTCGTACTTCGTCGTCCCGTGCGTTCCCGAGCTCGTTCCAGCGCCAAGAAAGCACTGAAGATGATTCCGAAGCTTATGGCGCTGACCGACACGCTGCTGCGGCGCTCAGAGGCTTCTCCGTTCGCTCAAAAGATGAATTAAGGCAAAACGTCAAGTCGGAACCCTTAATTAAGACTGAGACATTGGTAAAACCTGCTAAAAAGAAGCGTATTTACAAGAAACGAAAGGCTACCCATACAATTCGTAAAGAAGAGATGCAGGCGCTTGAATTGGAGCTTGAAAAGTTGCAAAAAGAATTGGAAATGCTCAAATTCAAGACAATTGTGGAGAATGGACAAGACACACAGAATGACAGGAAACGGAGTGCTAAAAGTGAAATGTTAAGGGAAGCAGTACAAGAGCAACATTTGGTGTTAGCTAGAACTCAGGCTATGTTGGCGGGACATGCACAGCAGAGTCGATATCGACTGTATCCGACGGAGATGGATATTCGACTTGGAAGAGATAAGGAGGAAAGAATGAGGACGTTGAACGCATTGAGAGGACCGAAATTGGAAGCAGCAAAGAGATTTTTATTGGAACGGATGAAGGGATTGAGTCCCACAGCACCGTATTTTCAAGAAGAGCGATATGATACGGTGGAGGGAGATTATTGTATAGAAAGGTTTGATGTCACTCCTTTTCGAGGAGCGAAGGGAGTGTACGAAGTTTTCGCGGCTTTACAACAAGCAGTATTTAATGCCGAGATCATTATTTCAGAGTCTTCAGGGAATATTACGATTCGAGAAGATGATGATTTGGTAGATGAAAATCTATCACATATGCGATTTGTATCGCAGACTCCACACGGGTTACAGTTTGAAACGAACCTTGTGTTTTTTTCGGATTGTACTCAATGTCATACAAACTTCGCTGAAAATGGTCGCTATGCTCTCATGGCGTCAGATTTTGTTAACGAAGACGACAGATACCCGTACAGACCCAATGAACGCATACGACGCGATACTATAACTGTCACTATGGTGACGTCTTATAGAGAAACTACCGATGGTATCAAAGGTGAAGGAGAGCTTGTGGTTGTAGTGACACGATGGGCGATCAACATTGTACGACGTCCTGCCATTATCCTCTCTAGTAAAGTGAGAGATGATCTTCGCAATTCTTACTTGCGGTGGGCTGACTTAATGTTTAACTGTGTACGCCAAGCCCTTGGATTACCAGTAGTGCAAGACAAAAATTAAACTCTAGAATGAAGAGGTATTCGAAGTATTCATTTAAACGCAGTAATAGTTCCTACTGTTTGTATAGCAAAATCGACAACGCGCTTATGAAGATGTGGCCAAGCACGAAAATGCCCAATTCCGGGGTGAGTCTTCAATGGAAGACAGTTTATAAAAGCATGGTCGGAAACGTTTTTGAAATTAGTATTGGTCCGGAGGATCCAGTTTTGATTTCAATACTTATACAACAAAAAGTGTGAAGTACTTGCGTAAGGTGCTCAACTTAGCAGCATTTAAGATGTCTAATTTACTACATTAATCTTCTCCACATGATCTCTTCAACTTAACTGCAGGTGCAAGAGATCATCACAACATTCCGACGAGTCGACAAGTCAAATTATGTCCTTACAAATTGCGTTAAGCTGCAACGTCAAGTTTTAACTAATATTGAGATGGCTATTCGCGATGGTGGCGCCTTCCGATAATGTATCGTGCCTTCCTTAGTACATTATACAACATTTGAGTACCCAGTGCTCTGAACTAGCGATTGGCAATTCCAGATTCTGAGGAAGGTCAAAGATATCGACTCGATCAAAGGCCCATAAGAAATAGCGATGTACATTGCATTTACTGGAGCTGTTGAATCATCGGCTTTTCATTGAGCGGCATTCTTGGGCTTACCAGGATTTCAGGCACCGGAGTGCTGAACGAAGGGTGGAAACACATGCAATTTATAACATTATACGATTGCACTAATTCAATGTGGATCCCCTCACATACACGTCCACCTAATAACTCAATTTTAAGCATTCAAACAAGCGAACTTCGCTTCATCGATATCTAAGTACGAATGGCTTCGCTCCCGCTAGGATGTCTACCCATGTCTTGAAATTGTATGCTGTTGAAGATTGTTTGTTGTTCGCCACCAAATTATCTTGTTCTACCTTCATAAATCTTCAATATGGTTTCCAGAGCAACAGTTCATCGGCATAGGTTTGTCCTGTGGAATTTGGTGACAAATCGCCAACCTCATATCCCCAAACTATTGATCAGTGGTACAACTTGTTACAAATGCACTTTTATATTTATCATTCTCCTAAATTTGTTGGACAGAAGATGGATAGGAGTTGGAGAGTTGTTGGACGGCCGTCCAACAATTTCGAATATCGGGTAAGTTTGTTCTGAGCCTCTGCCTGTTAATTCCTACTATGTTGGCGATAGCGACGAAAAAGTTGGACAGCCACAAAATAATTTGTGGCAGCGTACTTACCAGGTCCGACGCACAAATAAACAAGATTTAGCACTAGTGCGGGCTAGAGTGACAAGAGGAGCGAATGCGTATGTTACCGCAAGCCGTCATCACTGATGCTAACCAAAATCTATCATTGTGACATAGAGGTAATGATGATTGGTTCGTCCGCCGAGCATGTTTGATTGACTAACCGTTGAGCTCGGTGGGATTGTTTCTAGCTGACGGACTCGTGTTCGACTTCGAGTTGTTGATATCTAATACCAGAAGCTGAGTCAAGGATCATTTAAGCATCGTTATCATGCTCAGGTGACTACTTCGGGTCGGTAAGACATATTACTGGAATTATAAGATTGTATTAAGATATACTGACTTGTTGTGCTATGTTATGGCGATGTAGCATAATTACAACGGATGACCGTTGCAGTTGTTCTTTACGGCGAGTGCATTTTCGCTGTATTTGGTCCTTAATTGGTAACAAATCAATTGCGGTGGACAGCATTTGCCTCACTAGGACGGATTTGAACGGTGAGTAGTTTGCTGTCGGGAAATACTCGCAATCTTCATCGTCACAAAACGGAAATCCGATCATCGCTTTCGTGTGTCTTGGTTTGGTAGATCAATTGGAGAAAGCGATCGAAATGGCGGCCAACTTTTGCTTGGACATCCAAACCACCACAGCTCCCACGCTATCATTTGTGGCACCTTTGGTAACGTGAATGTTTTCATTGTATCGCGGTGGAGCCAGTGGGGAGATGGTACTAATGTAGCTGTTTGTTCAGATTCTTCTTGAGTGGACTGTTCGGGTATTTCTTGCATGTGTTGAGCAACAGGAGTCAATGTATTTACTTCTGTTGAATTGTCCAAACTTTGTTGTACTGCAGGCATTGTAGGTAGTAATGAACTGTTTCCCACCACTTGTGCAATTGCGGCTGAGTTTGCGTGTATTGTGAGCGATCGCTGAGCTGGGTTGCAACAACTTCAGGCATATTATTACCGTGCAACCAAAGAACGAACTCCATAATGCCGTACACGTAGACCTCCTTGAACTTCTTGCTCACAACGTTCCCTCCTTCGAACCACAAAGTACGCACTTAATTTGGCTTAAGTTCGGTTCCATCATCCGCCCAACAAATTCTTACTATCTACCATTAGTTGCAATATGTGGCGCTCCTCGTCCGTCTCTCTAGCTGCTGCTGCGGCAGTCACAACCATCGGTGCGCTCTCGATCCGTCGCTTCTCTCAATCCTCGCTATCTCACGTATCTCGTCGTCCTCCTGGACGCGTGGGCGACTTGATTTCGTGCTTGGAGACACCTTGTCTCCTTGTGGATTTGGACACTTTGGAAGGGAATCTCCAACGTCTTCCAACGTCTCTTCAATCGTCTCCACATGTCGCAATTCGTCCACATGCCAAAGCTCACAAGTCCTCTGCAGTTGGACAGTTGCAATTGCAAATGTCTCAAGCAGTGGGACTTTGTTGCCAAAAGGTTGGGGAGGCTGAAGCCATGTTTAAAGGTGGAATTAAGGATTTATTGTTGAGTAATGAAGTCTACGGCCTGGAGAGATACGAACGTATGGCTGTTTTGGTTAAAGGGGGAGCAACAATCACACTCATTTTTGACAGTGTTGAGACTGTGGAGCAAGCAGCACTAGTCGCTGAAACTCAAGGTGTTCACTTTCGAGCTTTGGTGGAGGTGAACGTGGGTCAAGATCGATGTGGAGTCGATACGGTCGAAGAAGCAGTCGAATTGGCTAGGAAGATTGACTCTTTCGCTCCACAATTGGAGATGGTGGGTATTCAAGCGTATCATGGGGCGGCGCAACATATTCGCAGTTTTGACGAGAAGAAAAAAGTGATTGAAAAGGTGGCGGAGAAGGCCAAAAGTGTGCGAGATGCACTGATGAAGGAACAGTTGAAGTGTGACGTGGTTACGGGAGGAGGTACTGGAACCTATTTGCTGGAGGCAGCAAGTAGGGTTTTTACCGAAGTGCAACCAGGATCGTATTTGTTCAATGATGCGGACTATGCGAGAAATTTTGGCGAGGATGGAGAATTTGTGAAGGATTGGAAGCAGAGTTTGTATGTGTTGACGACGGTGGTCAGCAGGAATGAGAAAGCTGCAGTGCCACGTGCAGTGGTGGATGCAGGTACAAAGGCTGTGTCTCTGGATTCGGGATCACCGCTTGTCCACACACTGATTAGTGGAGAAAAGCTGTCGACACCACTGGAGTATCATGGTGGTGGTGACGAACACGGTATCTTGAAGCCGATGCAAATTACCCCTCGTGTGGAGCTTCCTGTTCTTGGTAGCAAGTTGCTGCTAGTTCCGGGACACTGTGATCCCACCACCAATATGTACGACCATTTAGTCGGCTACCGCGGCAGCCGTGTCGAGCATGTGTGGGAGATCGAGGCTCGTGGTCCTGGAAATTAGCTAAGTGGAAGGCGATCTACTGCACTACAGTAGTGCATAATTTCATGAGAATCATTCTTATTTTTACTACTGCATAGTAAAAGGGAGCCGGCATCATCCATTTTCACGTTCAACCTAATGTGTTCGGGGTCATTCACACACTCACAATACATCGGGACTAATATTGTGTATATCTTCTGTCTGCCAGCTCATAACTATCATCAAGAGGAAATTAGCGCTCAGCATCGTGACCTCAACCTGGAAGTACACTACATATTTTTCAGAGTTCGGCTCCATAGAGTGTATCGAGAGCTGATATGCCAGCAATAGTGTGAGTCAGCAGCTACTTCCAGCAAAATTATGTTGAAACACATATTTAAGTATCATTGTGGAGAAGGTTACGACGTTTATTAAGTATTGGAAAGCACCCGGTGAGTTCATGTTGCCGGCAAGCACGATCGTCGCACAATTCGGTAGAAACTCAAATACCTTGATGAATATAAAAGTGTACTTGCTTGTTCATTTCCTTTGAGGGGTAGCACAGTCGGTAAAGTGGAATATGACATGTAAACTCCGTAGTCGTCCCAACAAATTGTACCACTGATCAAATATGAGGTCGTACTCGCTTGGCGATTTGTCACCAAATTCCACAGGACAAACCTATGCCGATGAACTGTTGCTCTGGAAACCATATTGAAGATTTATGAA
>PCFV01000048.1:0-49103 GCA_002812785.1 Phytophthora litchii | reverse complement strand
GGTAGAACAAGATAATTTGGTGGCGAAATCTTCACCCATCTCAACGACCAATCAATCGATAAATCAACTGGAACTGATTACGCCGCACGCTGCTTACGCTTTTTTTCAAGGTTCAGCCAATCAGATCTGCGCTAGACGCCTCTTCTTGTCCACCTCAAATTGAGACTTATGCTAGCCCCTCGTGCAGCACACGCCACTAACAATACCCAGACTCATCACCTCGCAATTGAAAACTCACTCAATATTATGGGAAATCCATGCAACGTTTCTGGTAGGACTCCGCAGCCCAAGAAGAAACGAATCCGCCGGACGAAACTGGAGCTGGAGTTCCTCCGATGCGAGTCCACGAAACTCGAAGATGAACTGGCTCAACTACTGCAAAGTCAAGCTAAACACCATTTAAACCCAACGTGTGCTAGCTCTGCAGTACCACAGACTAAAAACGTGGTAGTTATCCGAGGTTACCGCATGATAGCACCTCGTGTTCAACGAAAACCCTCAGTATGGAAAGAAATAGCTGGAAGACAGTCAAAGGAACGAGGACACGCTTTAGCCCGAAATTTGGAGCTCCGTACACAACTTGAAGCTGAATTGAAGCTGGGAAAACAGTTGATGCAAATACTCGACCGTCAATACTACACAAAGGTGCGATTTTAGGTGCCAAGCATTGGTTGCGACTTGTTACTCATGTGCTATTTCATTGGGGACCTGCGGATGTTCAGGTACTCGTTGAAGATAAACGTGTTCAGTCTGTTTTGAAGCAAGATGATGGATTCAAGAAGCTGTTAGAGCGTGCGGAAAACACACTCCTCGAAATGAAGGCCGTGTTAAGAGGGTCAGCGTTTAGCGACAACAATGCCTGTTTTCTCGATACCTTTGTGGAAAAAGAAAACGAAAATGAAGTTTTTGTCATGCAATCCAACGTGTCACTGCCATTTGGTGCGAAGGCAACAGCTAATGGTCTTTGGAAAGTGCTCAGTTCTGATATAATCGACGAGTACTGCTACTATCATCAGGTATGCAATGAATATGGATGCTGAGGTCGTAGTTCGGCTCTAACAACCCTGTACGTAGGTTGCTCAAAAGTCTGACACTGTGGTCGCCCAAACTTTCGGAATACGTTATGTTGATGATGGCACGGACGTGGATTTTTACGGCAAGTACACATTTTCGCGGTTCAAAGACGGAGAGTGCATTGTCATAGTGTGGGTGGCAGGGTGTGAGCCCGTCGAGCTCAACGGGACAAAATGCTGTGGCATCCAGTGCCAAACGACAGGGTGGATCCAATTGTCAGAACAACGATCTGTGAAAATGAACGGGACCCTCGCACGAGCGTATTCTCGTCTGAGTATGAATTCTCACAACGGCAAATTCTCTGAAGTACCGCTATTACACTGGTACATCGGTCTAGCCCAGCGGATGCATGACCGATTCATGGCCTCGTTCTCCTCAGTCCTGGTGAGGACACTCATTGAGGAAGACTGGAAAATGAATGGTGGATGGGTCGAAGGTGAAGGTGATTTCAGAAGAGATTGAAAAAATTAGGAACTGCAGACATGAGGCTGGTAAGTTTGCTTGGCACGGCAACATAGTTTCTACCACGATTATAAGACTTACCAAGGGCTATCTACCTTCAACGATGTACATCGATCGATGTTTGCAACTTGAAGGTGCACCGTCAAGGTTGTGCAGAGAGAATTCTGTGATTTTGTTGGAAGTAGTAGAAATGGCGGTGACAGGGATCGTATTCACTTTGTGGGCCTTTCGTGGCAGATTTCGTCATAGGGTACTTTACCACCCTCGATACTGGCGAAATTGTGTGTCGTGGTCCAAGATATTCCACACCGATTCACTCAATGCCAGGCTAACGTCGACACAGCCTGACGTGATCCCAGTGACGGATTCACTCTGTCTCAACTGGTCTTCTGTGGCCATGAAGTAGATCAAGCCATCAATGAGTGAAATCGGTGTGAATGGCTGTGATACAAGCGCTGGTGGGACATCTAGTTCGGTGCCTTGATACATGCCAAACTTGCTCCATTGGCTCACCATGATACCACCTTCGTCGTAGCGGTAACGAAGTTGTACACGCTGCTTGTCGGGCTGAGCAGCCAGCCATCGTAGGTTCTGCTGCACTTCGAGTGGATCCAGAGGCTGAACTCCGTCGCGAACAGCAGTAGCAATTCTCGATAAGGGGGCATTCATTAAATCTTCTGGAGGTAGTGAGAACACTGGACAAAGCACGCAATTGGGAAAATACCGAGGTGAAATGTCTAACTGACCTCGACTGCGCAAATCAAGCGACGCCAAGAATTGGCAAGGCAATTTGTGTGTTGCCTCACTGGAGCTCATTCCCTGATTCCCACATAATTTTACACGCGCGCGATAAATGCTCTGCCAAATGTGAGCTGTCAATGCACAGAAAGTTGACACCGGGTGATCACTATTACTAGTGTTGGCCTCACTCTTGATAGTAGTGAGCTCGTTGGGCGAAAATCTCAGAATGCGGCCGATCACGAGAGGTGGAGAAATCGATGGTCCAGTTGTTTCACTCACTTTCGCGACTTGAGTCTCGGGAGCGAGCTTAAACAAAGTTGGATTGAATTGGAGAGCGTTTTGAAGCTCTTCAGGTGTCATTTGCACTCCTGACAAATACGAGTGAATGTCTGGGGCAGGGCTGGAGAGTTTCACATCGCTTGCCTCACCAAGATCGAAGCATCGGAAGCCTCGATACAGCTCTGCTAGGTCGCGTGCAAGTTGAAAAAATCCAGCAGCATCGCAAATAATGTGTCGAAGGCGCAAACCAATTGACACGCCACCACATGCGAATCGGGTGTGCTGTACCGTCAGAATTGGATCGCGCGCTGCACCTGCGTCGGTTGGGTCGAAAGGTGGCACCAGGGCGTTGCCTCCACCAGGTAAATTAGTGCCGATTAGCCGAGGTGTTGATCCCGGTTTGTCGTCAGTTGAAGCAACTTCGAACGTCTTGAGTGGTTCACTACATTGTGCAGCGACCAACTTGGCTCCAGCACGGAGCTGTTCGATCTGCGGTGATAGGTCTTTCGGGTTGATGACGACACGGCCAGTTAGGTGCGGATAATAGTCGAGCAGACGGCTTGTTGCGCGTCGAAGACGATCAATCGGGATCAGTTCTTCGGTGGAAGAAGCCTCCTGACGGTACACGAACACAACAGCAAGGGGGATGCCGAGCAGCGAGCGTTGATCCAACGGACCAAGCACAACAGGTGACTTGAGAGTCCGACATGAGGCTTCGTTTGCACTTTGCAGTAGAAACTCTGCTGTCACAGTCACAACGGGGGAAAGATTTGCCATTAGCACGCAAATTGAGGTGTGAGCATGAAGAGCAAGTATGAAGAGCGATGAACTAGGATCCGAACAGAACATTCGCAGAAGATGCGCTGTGGTAATCTTTTCCCGTCGCAATCACATGTTTTAGCCAATCATCAGGAGCGATTCCACTATCTAAGTCACAGACAATTAAGTCGAATTGAATCGCAGAATACGTGGTAAAGTTTACAACCACCAGAAAATGGTGCATTGCCGTTGTCTAAAACGTACTTTAGGTTTCTGAAGACGTTAAGGTTGAGTTGAACTCGCCGTCGTACGAGTCTGTGGTTCCGAAGTAGCTTTTCAGATAGTAATCCGGGGTCGTCAGATTGAATGGTGGCATTTTGTTCACACACGATTTGTCCAGGCGCTTGAGATCCCCATCATTTTGTACATAGGACGCAAGTATCTTTAACCCACAGGCATTGGGCCCCAAAGTGTCTCCTGCACCCATAGGGGTCATCATCACAGTGCCATGAGGAGCTTAGTTGAAGGCGATAAGTTCCTTATTCTCACCATCAAGCACTTTCAGCAAGTACTCGGCATACTTGTGTGGTGTCTGAGGGTCTAGTTTACCGCTAAGCAGCAGGACACTAGCTTGGCTTGGAATTGTAGCTGTCTTGTTCCAGTATTGATCTCGCTTGTAGATAATACCGTTTGCATCGTATGTGCCAACATGATACTCGCCACATGATGGTGACTTTTCTTTTGAAAATGCACAGTATAGCGAATTTGCCGAAAAAGCACCCCCGTAAGTGATCATTGCATTTGCAAAGCGCTGCTTCATCACTGACATCGGCGGATTGGGTGATTCCCACATCTCTGAGAAAGTGATGAGGTAAAAGAGCAGTGATGATTCGAACACGGTGGCTTGACTGGTGGCTTGACTGTTAGCAACTACGGTCGTGAAAAAGTGCTTCAACACGTCGATATCCTCAGGCGCGCAGCGTTTAAGCCGGTAAACAACCGGAGGAATAAGTGTCCGCACGAACAAATCCTGCCTAATGTAGAGCGTAAAATGACAGAAGGCGGGGTGTTACTGTTATCGTTCGAGTCTTTGACCAGCGTAGCACAAGTCGAGTTCGGATTGCTGTCGAAGTGCCGAATGAGATCCTGAAGAGTGTTGCGAAGGCCGTTCGGCTTGAAACGAGATTTACAAGTGCTCTCTTCCAGGCAAAGCTCCATGACGTAGTCACCCACCTCACCGAACCCGATATCATCCTTCGAAAAGGACATGAACTCATCTGCTGGTGCTCCTGAGGTCGTGGCAATGCCATCCAGCACATATCCAATCACCTCAGGGGGAGCGAGATGCATGATACGCTCCGTTAGCATCGTACCATAGCTTCCACCGTACACAATCGTATTCACACCGTTCGTATACTTGGAGATAAACGTCACAACATCGGTTGCTGCTGTCGTAACAGAAAATGATGCCAGGTCTCCGTACTTCTTTTGAAGAGCTTGTGCACATGCAGGAACATCAGATGAATTCAATTCACGGGTAAGGGAATACGTGGCGATTTGTGCTGCGACACAGTCTAAGCGATTGCTGCGACCAGTACCCCGGTGATCCATCGTGTACACGTTCACAGTGCCGTTCAGATTCGAGTGAAGCAAATCCATCACGGATTCTACTGCAGTTCACCACAAGTTACATGAAGTTAGCACGTGTGAGCTATAAAGGTAGAAATCAAAAGCACTGACAGTCTGTTGATGGGGCTCCAGGGCCACCCGTAAGAAGCCACACATTGGACGCAGTCTCAGGATCAACGGCTGTTGCTGGAAAGCGCTTCACAAAGATGTCAACCATCGGGTTCACGGACTCGGGTGTCTTACAGATTCCAGGATAGCATAATGGTGCACTATACACAGCGCACTCCGCCCCTAGGTCTGGAGAACTCCCTTCATCCAGGAAGGTGTACGGCGAACAAGGGTACCAGCCATTCAAGTCGCTTTTCGTCGTGGCGTCGGATGCAGTAAAAGTCGTCACGGATATTATCACGGGTGATAACACGGTGGAATGACATCCCTCTTGGTTTCGTTGGTAGGCGATGAATTTTGAAATGAGGGTTCAATGAGTATCAGCTCCTAGTGTAAGCACGCTGCTGATGCTCTCCAGCTTCATTGATAAATACTATGCACATTGGGAAAGTGGTAATACACTACTAGTTGTACAGCTGAGGTTAGTTTATGTTTTCATTTCCCACGCATAAACAACATCCGGAAATTTGTTTATGTGTTTATTTCCCACACATAAACAACATTAACACGAGGGACTACCATTTATACCATAACTCTATCAATACCACCAAATCTGTACTATCCTTACCATAAAAATGCACTTGCACTACAGAAGGAGCAGCATCAATTTCGTATCATCGACAATATCTGTGACGGGGTCACACGAGCACCTTGCTTAGAGGAAGCGTGCTATCAGGAGTATACAAACTCCAAGTGAATAGCAGTTCACGAGTCCCCGGTCTTAGGGGACTAATTAGCTGTACTTAGCTAGAATAGGGTAGATTTAAGACTGAATGTATTTATAGTTAATTACCTTAATTTGGCCTGTAATACAAATTTGTAATTAACTATAGTTTGATCTATATAAACTTGGCCAAACCTCATTGGTTGGCTCTCAGCCGTCCTGGCTGGTGTCAGTGGTGTGATGTACACCACCGATCCGAAGTATCCCTTAAGTGGATACGTGAAGTTGTCCACTTCATGCGGGTGTACCCAATCATTGGGTCACCCTAATGTAACCCCGTTACAGACGGAGTGACAATCTGTGGTGGTCAGCAGACTTTTAGCCAATCAATGGGAGATATCGGCCTAAATTCCACAAAATTTTTATCAACCACTGGTTTCTTGTTCAGCCCCCTCAACTAGTTTCCCGTCACTCTCGCCATCCCTGGCAGGTCATCGCAGCAGCAATACTACAGCTTGAGGCTGACGCTCTTTTGGCTGGCTTGAAGAAGTATCGAATCATCGAAACCGACCCCGCGCCGTGTAGGGTTTGTATGACTCCTGTTCCTCACAGTATGCGCGTGTAATTGCTGTGCTGTGTGCGCCGTGTAGGGTTTGTATGACTCCTGCTCCTCACAGTATGCGCGTGTAATTGCTATGCTGTGCCTGCAGGGCATGTGTTACTGTACCTGTCGCAATTGTGTATCCCTGGAGAGCTCGTATAAAAAAGAACAAGCGTCTAGCGCTAGTTACGGTTGAAGAGGTCTACAACCAGTTCGCGCGCCACCGCAGTCGTTAATACACCTTCAAAAAATCGTGCTGCGCAACTGCAGAAAACATATTTTACTAATAAATCACATTTGGACCGGTTCTGCGGCCGGTTGAATTCCAGAATGTGCGCTAGTCAATACCTCCCCTGTTGATGGCGTCCGAGAAGAAGAAACGTAAGCTTGCTATCCACGCCAGCGACGATGACTACAGCGAGTCCAGCAGTGACGTGGAGCTAACTCAGTCATCATCACCAGTGAATCCGCCAGGTACGCATGATGCAGTTAAGTTTCTCACTTAGGATGCTAACTGTGTTCTGTTTACCTTCCAGCTCGACCAGGACCAGCCCTTGCGGCTGTACAAAGCATATTAAACAAGACATTCGACTCATGGGGCACTTTTTTCACTTTTGGGAAAAGTTCCAGCGCTTGAACTTTGTCGTGTATTGTACTCGAGACTGTCAGTCGACCAAGCTGTACAACAGCAGACGGAACAACCACCCAGAGCGTCACATACCGGATCGATTTGGCTACGCATTTCGGAAGTATGTTTGCACTCTCAAAAGCCAGCAGAAGTTGCGTTCAACTGGAAAAAGGGTCAAGCGTGTAGAGCATTACAGGGATTGCAGGAGGCTGTTTCGAGTTGTTGTTGTGCGTAGTGAAGGCTTGGACGATCTGGGAATACTCGAATGGACGATTAAAATAACAAAAGAGGTTAGTTTTATCACAATTGTCTTGTCCATTTATTTCTCTATACGTTGATACTGCTTTTGCAATAATATCGATGCCACAACCATATCCCGAGCGATACAATCTATATTGCGCTAAAACAATGCAAGGGTCTCGCCAGCGAGGCTGTGTTGTCGATGTTAGATGCATTTGGTCAAACAGACAATGAATCGAAGCAGATTACGAGTTTTGTTGCTGATGCAGCTGGTATTGAGCGACAAACAGTAACTCTATGATTCTATCACGCTTCTAACAGGATTGCGCGTTATTATAGGCTTTCCTGTCACCACACAACAAGTACGCAATCTGATGAACGCCAGACTAGGCCATGCAAGCACCGAATGCCGGCTCAAGTCGGTGCCGGATGAATTTGGTGCTGACTCAAGCAACAAGTGCGCAATTCTTCAAGGAGAATGAGGCCAGACGATGGAAATTATTCTACAAACGAATGCTCAACGCGGGATATTCAGCCGAAGGGGCGACACGTTTGCACTGAACTGGACGCACAATTGCACCAATCTTGGTTTCTACGTCGGTACGGGCCGAAGTTGCGCAACTATCAGTCAATACATGCAACTTGTTATGGATGAATACATTGTATTATGGAAGTTGCGCACCTTCACAAGATATAATATGCAGGTACGTGACTAACACTGCGACTTATCCACTTCTGTTTGTACAGGTAGCTTGGTAACGACAGTTGGTACAGGTCATAGTGTTTCGGCTCTGGATTTCCTTTGCCTAAACTAGCAAAACGAAATGATGCTAGCCGTGTTGAGTTGGCTCAAGGACCAAAATTCGTCATGGACGCAGATTCAAAGCCTTGCCATTGATAAAGACTTTGCCGAGTGGGCAACACTACGCGAAGCATTCCCACAAGCTGCGGTAAGTCTAATATTTAAGTAGCTGTGATTGACTGGCTTGCTACTAATATTACTATAGACTTTGTTGTGTCAATTTCATGCACAGCGCTACGTCGAGCGCATGATTAGCGGAAAGAAGTATTTCGTGTCGCCTTCGTATCGAGACGAAGTCGAGTGGTTGTTTGATGAAATGATGTACGTTCCCACAAAAGAGCAGTATTCTAATCGACTGGTTGCTTTTCAAAGACGTGTGGAGAAAATTGATCCTGTGTATGCGGCATATTTTGAGCGGAATTGGTAGTTCCTGGGCAAACTACGGGCGGCGGCGCTGTTTTTCGACTGGTAATACTACCACAAACATGGTGGAGGCCAGGGTAGCTGAAGCAATTGCGAGGCAAGAAAACTAGCATCCATCGATGTGGGCGCGTAATATTGCAGCCCCAGCGAATGGTTTTAAGATATTTCAACACTGCCGTTACGCTATACGAAGTATGCCCTCCGGTCACAGATCCACTTCCTATTGCTCTGCAGGAGCTTAACAGTTTTTTTGGCTCCGTTCACACTTCGTCTGGTGAACGCGCAATGGGAGCGTTACCAGTTGGTGGGGGAAGAATGGAAATAGAGTCACAGCAAAACAACTACTGGGAACAGCTTTACTAGAGTAATGCGAAGGGAAGTTGAGTGCAGGTTCTAAGATCAGACGTTGGGGAGATCTCGTGCGACTGTTACTTATTCGTTTCCACACGACATCCGTGTCAGCACTTGTGTAGGGTCTTGGAGATGCATACAATTCAACATTCGTTTGAAGGTGCGCAACTGCATCCGCGCTGGTCCATGAAGGAAGCGATAAGAGTCTCTCCATTTGTGGATATCACAGTGCAGTTTTTGCGCAAGATCAGCAGCGCGAGTGTTGAGACCTCACACGTACTGTCGTGCTGGATGGAGCGACGCGCATTGCATATACCAAGCTCATAAAAGGAGAAACAAGCAAGCACACTCCTTGTCAGATTGCGAAAAATACAACGTTTTGAAAGTTGAATTAATGCCGCTGGTGGATGTCATGCCGCAACTTCCTACGCACAAGGTTTACAAAACCTGTGCGGACCATCGAGTCTTTCAAAGCAAATTGGAGCTTAGAATTGTGTTTACCATCTGGTGATGACGCTTCGGGAGACGAGTTGGAATCACAAAATCAATAACGAGCGTATGGTGTTTCAAAAGTTGCGCAACTTCGTGGCGCCATTGATATAAATGTTAACTTTCCGACTGCGACAGAACGCGATACAGCTATAACATCGACTTTAACTTGCGATGACGACGACTTGGAGTTCGGCTGCTTGTCAGATCCTTCTCAAGTGTCGCTTCTAGACTTGGACATAAGTGAGCAGTCTCAAGATATGTTACAGCACTCCTGTGAAATCCTTACGAGGTCTAGTTTTGCAATCAACGAGAAGGATATAGTACCTTCGAGCGACATCCCCACATGCCTTGAAGTATTGAAGTTGCCGGTTCCGTCCACTGCACGCAGTTTCAACGAAGGGCAAGTGGTCTGTAGAAGGATGTTCTAGTGACTGCTCTATTCAGTTGGGTGACTTTCACAAGTGGATGATCAATACTGCTGACATCGACAAAGATGGGAGAATTGCAATGGAATATGTTTGTTACAATAAGACATACATGTTGTCTCGAGCACCTTCGGTATTTCGAACGCCAGGAACATCCGTTATCAATGATGCGAACTTCGTTATTCCGTGGAAATTAGTTCAACGAGTGAATAGCGCGCTTAACGAGTTCGCAAAACAGCGAGACAAAAATTAGGATGTTGCAGCGGCATACGTGGTTTCCGAAATGGGCGGGTTCTCTGGGTACGTATTACATACAACATGATTCTTTTACTACGTGTTCTAACAATCGCAAACTTGCGTTATGACGATGTTCTAGGAAATACGTAGGACTGCTGCTAAACTACTACAATGCATTAGACGTCATCGACGAGCACCGCAGGAGACTGGAGCAAATATGGAGCTCTCAAATATGAATTTCTGGAAAAATAACCGCCTCACCTGATATACTAGCCAGTGCCGTTTCGCAGCTTTACTGGCAATCAACGCTTTCAAGAGAGCTACTTATATCGTCTGGCTCTGCCGGACGCTGTATAGAGTCTACATTTGGAGAGATTGTGTGGAGGCTGGCACGCTATAAAATGCTCAACGATGTAGTGATGGATGCGTCATTATGGCAAGTGTCGAAGTACAGATTTAATTGCTACATTATAGACGCAGTGTCCGTGACGGACGAGAACATTGTAAGTTGCAAGTTCGTACTCGTTCCAGTGTCAATGTAAACCCTCAAGCACCGGATAATATAAATTATAGAGATTCAGATGTGTGAGGCAGATGCATTCAAACACAAGGTCTGGATCGCTTTGTACGCACCTCTTGGCACTGAATCTAACTTCGAGGTATGTGAAGCGAAGTGGATTTTGTTTACGCTACCACTACTTCAACATTGGCACAACCGTTATATGGATCGTGAATAGTTGCTCAACTTTCGAGTCGACCAAGCCTAACAAGGAAGTCAGTACCGACGAATTAGTACGTGCGACGCCTTTGCCGCAATTTTCGACTGTGCAGGCGATTAAAATGATGCGTCCTACTCAACTAGACGGTGCGAGCTGCTGGATTCTGTGTGCTGCTCAGGCATACAGTTACACAAGTGATGAGAGACCGCTCAAGACAAGCAATTCAGTGTCAAAGAGAAATTTGGAGCCAATCAGATTGCGATTATTGTGAACAGTGCTGCATGATGCCGCCATACCAGAAGAAAGCGTCGACGACTTGGCGCAAATGATCGAGATAAGGAAGCTAGTTAAGAAAGCGTTTAGTGATGAGCAAAATGCTGCCTAATTCACTTGTATTTTCACATAGTTCATCTTTGATACCCACTAGATTTGGTGTTCGCTCATTGCAGCACTCAGCACCACTGCGAACGATTTATCCACGTTCTGGTAACGCTCGTGTCATGGCGTTGCCGATTTGATTGCCTCGAGCATGTCGTCGGAGATCCGGGACGCGGTGTCTTGATGCAGCTCAACCAGAGCTACCAACGCCATCTCCACTTTGTTGAGCAACTTCTGAAGTTCTTCGAGCTCCGAGATTCGGCTCTACAGTGACGCCAAGGTAGCCGACCTACGTGTTCTATCACTCTCACCAGGTTCACCCACTAGCATCACTAGCATCACCACCATCGCGGGTCGTGTCTTCTGGAGTCATTCGTATGTTTGTGGTAGACTAAAGGTACCTCAACGTAACGAGCCACTATACTTCTGCGTGAAGATCATCCTATTGTATTGTTATGTTTGAAGTACGTAAAACGGTGATACTAGAGCTAGGGATGTGGAAAATATATGGTTAGGAAATTTGATTGGAATTAAAATTTATGAACGATTTTATAATAACATCTTCACACGACACAATTAAATTTTATAGAAATCATTATGTACAAATCGCGATGTATCGCTTGGAACTTCCGTCCACGACACAATTAAATTTTATAGAAATCATGATGTACAAATCGCAATGTATCGCTTGGAACTTCCGTCCCCAGGCCTTGTGTGCTGGTTCGTCGTCAGGGGAGGAAATTCCTAGTGGTTAGACGGTCCGCCCGGACGAGGGATTTATCTGGTGCCGTTAGCGCCTCGAAATTACGTTCTACAACAAGAAAGGTCCCGGGGGAGCTCGGTCAGTAATCACAATTTGTGTACTCCTACGAATCGTCTGTTTAGACCAGGGATGAGGTAAACCGCTCGCGGAACCCCAGGAAGTACATAGCACTGGGTGTGCAGTAACAAACAATCGCACGGAGACACAACCCACCCGGTGCGGAAGGTACAAGCAACTAATTTACTATACACGCTAGTTATTTTCAGAGCAAGAATTCACCGGTGAAGGCCGTAAGTAATATTCAGGGAGAGACCCCACGGGCGAGACCCAAAGAACACGACGTGCCTTACCAATGCCGGCTGGACCAGGACATATATGGAATGCCTGAAGTTCACTTAGGAACTCCCGACAACTATTGCGTAGAGTTACCTGGGGAAATAGTCTTTAGGTGTAGATCCTACCTTCTCCGCTGCTTGGAGTTCTTGTAAAGAGCACTGCGCACTGTGGGGAAAAGTAAGACTAAAATAATACAGCCCTCGGCCGTTAGTGCCGGGTGGATGCTTAATCATATGTTTTTCCTAAGATTTGCTAAATACTTGGTTTTAATATGGTCTGGCTCCCGAGGGGTCGTCTCATCGCGTGCAGCCGATCTTCAGAGAAATTCCCGGTGCTGTCCTGGACCGGGGGGGGCGCTGTCGTTGATTTTCGGATGATTCCCTGGGAATCCCAGGAGTGATACCATCCGTAGGCTCAAGGGATCAGGGGATTGCCATTTCCGGGCCGAGGGGACACTGTCCTTGACGTCCAAGTGAACCTCCGGGGGAACCACGCGGGTGATAATCTCTGTAGATCCACTGGACCCGTCGCTTTCAGTGGTAAGTTGACTCATCCCGGGAGACCCCAGGAGCACTACGTGACAAAGTTATTGTTTGCGGTGTAAGAAATAGATTGAAAGTTTGAATACAACCCAACCAATAGTAGCTTAGACTACTATATGTTCTATTTCAACTTCAACTCAATATGATGCTGTCAGCGATTCTACAGGAAATACAACGCAGACACACCCACCTACATTAGTGTCCGTAAGATCCTCTATATCAAAGTATTAAAGAAGGACTGCAAGATTATCATATAGCCAAGAGAAGCACGTCGCATTCCTCGTTAACCGCTAGAATTCTACACGGCGTCGGACCATCAGCAAGATCTCTTTATTGAGTGTAATACATGCCTTGACTCGATACCCCGCTACGTTGTTGCATGCATATTTAAATACTAGAGCTGGTGCCATACTGTCGACTGCTGGTTTCGATGAGAACCCCCTAATCACGTAGCGATCCTTGCTTTATTCTAGCTTCATATAGATGAGGTTCAAATTGTAGTAGTTAGATCCATAGCCTCCAGATGATATAAGAAGGCGTTACTGGTGAACAAGATTTCAGAAGAAACACTGGCATTCACATTCATTACACAGTTTCTACCCAAAATCTGCCACAAAAACGAATATACTGGTGCTGTCGATGTCTCCACTGCACCGCTAGCCTTCGCCGCTTCATGTTGATAAGCTGATCGTCATAGCTTGCCTGTACTCCTTGGGTCGAATCTCTGGCTGAGACGACACACCAACAAGCGTCTGAGCGTGCGTGTTTCGTATCTTCGTGCATTGGGTCGAATCTCTGGCTGAGACGACATACCAACAAGCGTCTGAGCGTGCGTGCTTCGTATCTTCGTGCGCTTGAATATTGAAATGGCCCTGTGGTGTTGCGATCAATCAGAACGAGCTTTGTACTTGTCCTTGCAGTGCTTAGTTACTATTCTACAGGTGATTTTGGTATTTTGTACGCGTTAGTCTGGTGCTCCGCAATGTAAAAATGAAAACTAGTCTAGTCATCGAACATCGACTTGATAAGAGCGGCTGCACATTGCCCTTGATCCACTGGATAATTATGCGGCCATTCTTCCGCCGTATAAATCTTGATAGCTCTTACTTACAACATTCCCCGCTTTTGTCAGTGATCTCCGACTTCACTACTCTCAGTAGCCTCCTCTCAGTGTCGTTTGAAGGTAGCTTTTTTTCTTCCTGTTATGACGGCTGACCTATTATCAATATAGACGACGCACAAGCGAGAGAATGTAATAACCCACTACTACGTTAAAGATCAGGTTGGTCGAGAATTAACGAGTAGGCCAATTTATTAACTATCTAAAACAAGGTAGTATTATTGTGTATGACTAGCTATCTGTGAAAAGGAGATAGGGTAGCTTGAAGTCTTGAGGTGGCAGAATTCAAGTTCATCAGTCTACTGGACAAGAAACCCACCAAGGTGAACGCAACTCTGCGCAATGAAGTACAGCTTTGCGGGGGTAACACGAAGATGGATGCTTTTCCGTTCCGGTACCAGCAGCGCAGAAACGTCGGGAGGTGGCGAAAGTAAATTCATACGCGAAGTGCCTATTGCTGGTCATATGAATTAGGCATTTTCACAAGCCTTAACGCAGGTACATTGGGCAACCTGAGAACCGAGAAAACCGTGACCGATCGCGAGCTCCCCGAGAAATTGCAGTTTGCCCAGCCCGATTGATGCCAGAAACCCTGACTGAAGAAATAGTCTCCCGATATCTTCAACTGTTGCGGTAGTATAAACACATAAACGACGGATACCTTGGCCGAGTGGAGTGCGACGACTGCGTGCTACCATTATCTTCTGACTTCAAGTCAGTACACGCAAAACCACACACAGTTCCCCTAAGTACGGAAAATAAAGCCAAAACAGAGACCCAGTGACTCACCAACGACGGTGTCCTCGAGGAGATTTACGATTCGGAAATGTCCCCACAAGCCTTTTCATTACTAAATCCAATGGACCCTTGCGGTTTCCGATTGACTTCAGACTTCTCAACAAATACCTGCGACGCAGACCGTACTACGTTCCAAGACCCCGAGAGATTCTCATGCGACTCGTGGGAGCGAAGTGTCTCTCTTCATTCGATGCAAACATGGGCTACTACGCGTGCCGACCTGCCACGAAAGGTCCCCGCATTTAGTATTCTGTCTACAGATGGGTAAGTTCCAGTACAAACGTTTGTTTCAACTGCACCGGACGAGTGCCAGGCGTAATCGGAGAAGATAATCAGTGACCTGGAATTCGTCGTGATATATCGCAACGATATTCTTGTATTCTCACACAGTGTGGAAGAACACCTAGAACAGTTTCCCGTGATGCTCGATCGCCTAGGCAAATATCACGTGACGCTCAACAGAAAGAAGTGTCATATCCTGCGTGACTCCGTCGATTACCTGCGCTTCTCGCTTACAGCTTAAAGTATTAATGATAAATTACTACCGCGACATGGCGCATAACGAAGTTTCATTGTGTGACCCACCCACCCGCTTTACAAGCAGCAAGGTTCCGACCGACCACCTGACTCCAGCCGCATTCAACGCGATTAAGAAGGCTTTTGTTAGCTCAGTACTCCTAGCGCTTCCAGACTTCGAGAAACCATTCCACGTCTACGCTCATGCAAGTGGAAAACAGATTGGGGGTGGCAGAAAATCCATTCTGGCATGCTACTCTCGGATTTTAAACAAGCACCAAATCAATCACGCAACGACGGAGCAAGAGTTTCCATCGATTGGGCCTCAGCTCCGTGAGTATCAAACAAGGCTGCTCGGTTTCGGCGCCGTAGTTCAAACTGATCATAAAATTCTGATATACCCAACCGAGACTCAAGTGCTGGAAGATGTTGCTGTCTGAGTATTAGTTCCCCCATTATATCAACGGAGCAAAAAGCATTGAAGATGGTGTCTTCTCACGCATGAAATTTGAAGTGGAACACAGCAGTCACTGGATGAGGAGTATTATGTAACGTATGAAGTACCTGGATGCGGCATGCGTGGGCCTATAATTCGTGATCATCAAGGCAACGATTCTATGATCCGGAAACCAAGACAAACGTGTCGCGCTGGCACGACCAACCGCTTCCACTACTCCTTGGGTCTACTACCAAAAGCGAATGATCATCCCCAAGTCGCTACGGGAAGATTTTGACGACTGGTATGACCAAATCCTTGGACGTCTTGGCACAGAGCGTCAATTCAAGACGACATATCAAATTCTAAACTGGCTTAGTATGGAGTCATTCATTATCGCGCAGATTAAGAAATGCCTCGAGTGCTAGCGCGCCAAAGTGCACGGCGAGGAACAAGGCTATGGCTTTTTACCTCCACGGACCCTCAAGACGGTTAATTCATCAGCCATTGTTCTGTTGACCTGATTAGTCTCTATGAAGGCAACAGATACGGCATCACCATGATCGTTCAAGCCACACGCTGGCTGGAGGTCGGCATCCATCCCGATAGAGATTCACGTGCCACCGCTGAGAGTTTCGGTCGTGAGTGGCTCTGTCACTATCCTCGCTCCCGCAAAGTTATCTACAATCAAGGACCTGAATTTACAGATGATGGATTCCAGGAACTACTACGCAGCTACGGTATCAAGGAAAAACTAATCACCCACAAGCCAATGCAATCTGTGTGCGCGTTCACCTGGAGATTCTCAACGTCATTGCTAGGAAGGTGTGGATCGGACAAAAGCAATTCACTACGCAGTCTCTGCCGTACGAGCTAGTTACCACAGCATTCTGAATGCATCGCCTGGTCAGCTAATCTTTCGCCAAGACATGATCTCTTGCCAATTACCTGACGCCAACTGAAATTACATGCCCAAGCGCAGATTTGAGGAAATACTGGCAGACAACGATCGTGAGAACGGCAAACCCATCGAGCACTTTTACAGCTCCGAAGATCATGTGATTTCGCATGTTTGCAAGGCATTTCCCTCCAAAACACGAGCTTTCGCTAGCGATCCTCACATTATCAAGCAAGTGTACACCATTGGCACTGTCACCATTGGCAAGGGTGCAACGACAGCAAGTCAGTATCCGCCGCATTTTTTCGTGCTAATCGCACAGGTTCATTACATGACTACCCATGCCATGAGAAAAAGATCGACACGGATGAGTCCTGTGATGCCAACACATGAAAGAAGAAAGCCGACTCATCTTAGCAGTAGCAAGAAAGTTTAAACTGTCAGCGCGCCAAAGCTCACCCAAAATAAACCTTTCCCGATTTTCAAGTACAAGACCTAAACGTGTTTCCGGACTCACCCAAAATAAACCTTTCCCGATTTCCAAGTACAAGACCTAAACATGTTTCCGGGGTAACTTAGCAGTGTTTTCGAGCGATTTCATTGGTCTTTAGAGTTAACCTGTCTTCGATGCATTTTATTTCGTGATTTGGGTTTGATGTTGCACGTAGGTGGCACAAGTCCGGCCAATGACAGCCAGTCAAGGCCCGTCAACCAATCAGATTGGCGGGACTGACCAGTCAATGAATTATCTCGGGTCCTCCGATACAGCCTACTTGCCAACCAGTGCCCATGCCGCTCGAGGAGACCAAGCGACGTGTGTATCTCGCTCCCTGCTCGCTCGTACGAGCCCCACCCACCACGATCATGTAGCTGACTCTCTGTGCTATGTATCGATACCCTTTTCACCCCTGCAGGTTCGCGTCTTGTTGACGAAGATGACGGAGACACGGTGGAGTTCACTACGTCCAAAGATATCACCGTTTTCCCCACGTTTGAGGCCATGGGACTCAAGGAGGACCTTCTACGAGGCATCTACTCCTATGGTACGAGGCTGTTGAGAAGTTATACGCTCTAGATCGCTCTCTAGCTCTTGCTAGAACGTTAAGAATCCTTGCAGTTGTGTATTAACGCTGTTATTATCGTTTTTACGTGTTTTAACAGGTTTCGAGAAGCCATCAGCCATCCAGCAACGTGCTATCAAGCCTGCTATCCAGGGTCGAGACTTGATCGCTCAGTCGCAGTCAGGAACGGGCAAGACGGCCGTCTTTTCCATCTCCATCTTGCAATCCCTCGATACATCCAGCAACGAGATGCAGGCCCTCGTGATCTCACCCACTCGTGAGCTCGCTGAGCAGACGCAGAAGGTTGTGCTGGCCCTGGGAGACTTTATGAATGTCCAGTGCCATGCTTGCATTGGTGGCAAGAGTGTGGGCGAGGATATCCGTCGCCTGGACTTTGGTGTGCAGGTGGTTTCCGGAACTCCCGGCCGGATATTTGACATGATTCGTCGTCGTAACTTGCGGACGCGCAACATTAAGATGTTGGTGATTGATGAAGCAGATGAAATGCTGAACAAGGGCTTCAAGGAACAGATCTATGACATCTATCGCTACCTGCCCCCTGCAACGCAGGTGTTGCTAGTATCGGCTACCATGCCACAGGAGGTGCTGGATTTGACTCGCAAGTTCATGAATGAGCCTGTGAAGGTACTGGTGAAACGTGATGAGTTGACTCTGGAGGGCATCAAGCAATTCTTCGTGGCTGTCGAAAAGGAGGAGTGGAAATTCGACACGTTGTGTGACTTGTACGACACACTGACGATCACACAGGCCGTGATCTTCTGTAACACGAAGCGGAAGGTGGACTGGTTGACGTCCAAGATGCGTGAGGCCAACTTCACAGTGTCAGCAATGCACGGTGACATGCCGCAAAAGGAGCGTGATGCCATCATGCAGGAGTTTCGATCGGGCGGATCTCGTGTGCTAATTACCACAGACGTCTGGGGTCGCGGTCTGGATGTTCAGCAGGTGTCGCTGGTTATTTGCTATGACCTGCCCAACAATCGCGAGCTGTATATCCACCGCATCGGTCGTTCTGGTCGTTTTGGACGTAAGGGTGTTGCAATCAACTTCGTCAAGGACGACGACATCCGCATCCTGCGCGATATTGAACAGTACTATAGCACGCAGATCGACGAGATGCCCATGAACGTAGCAGATCTCATCTAGGTCGAGTATGAACCTCATTCATGTCGTTTTCTTTTGGATTAAAACACTTGGAATGCATTGGCTATGGTGTTCATGGCAGAACTGCGGCTTACAGTTCGTCGCGCTGAATATTCAACTGCTGAGACTGCTGCAACTTCTGTGCATACAGGCCTTCTTCGTGCTGCTCGAGTTGCGTAAGGCGTTCGTCCAAGATAGCCGAGATAGCGGCGCGGAGTAGTGCAGTACTCTCAGGTGTCGTAAGGAGTTGTCGAAGTTGTTTCGTAGGCATGACTTGAAGCTCATCAATGGTTAACATCTTCGTCACTTTCTCGACTGGAGACGTCGTTGGCTGCTCCCTAGTGTCTGGTTCCACATGCTGGTCATTCTCATTGTCAATGTCTCCCTCCCGTTCCCACTTCTCGAATAACTCGCGACGTCGTCGACGTCGCTCCTCTACCATCTGCACCCAGAACGTTTCAATAGCGTCCTCGTCCATCTCGGGGAACTCGTCAATTGCAATGCTGCGTGTAGCGTTAAACTTGCCGCTAGCACGTTCCTCTATACGTGGTTTGCTTTCCAGCACCATCATTTCAAAGTCCTCCGTCTCCTTTTTACTGCGAAAGTATGGTGACATCAACGACACCTGCAGGTGGATCACATAGTGAAAATCTCCCAACTAGATCCACACCACACAAAGCATTAACCTCTGCACACAACGCAACAAATACGGTTTGCACTGTACCTCCGTCGCTGCTGCGTGGATCTTGGCCAAGGACAAAGTCGTGTAGATGCCTGAATCCGACAATGCTCGAAGTTGGTCCACTGCAAACTATGGACAGAGAATTGAGCAATACAAGTTCATTAATGGTTATTACGTAGCATTGCAGAGAGCAACATGTTGCTACATTGGCAGCGTCAGTGATCACAGGGTCGTTTGGTGCTTGAGGTGTGCGGACACTGGAAAAATACGATTGAGGTGCAATGGAGGCCACGACATTGTAGTTGCAATGGCAAATCAAGGTTGCGATGGTCCAGAAGACCAAATGCCGCAACATGAAGCAAGGAAGAGCAGGTGAAGGCATAGCGGAGACTGTAGCAATGATCTCTAGACGAAAGATCGCATTATCAGATCGTACTTTAACGAAACTCCATGAAGTGTTCACATGAGTGTCCACATGAGAACTCTGTCGTTACTGTGGTGGTGATTTCAATTTGTAGACACCGTCGTAGGCATCATCTGTGCCCATTAAACCGTGCAAATATGCGGGTGGGACTGTGAGATTGAATCCGGGCATCTGAGCCACACACGACTTGTCCATTTTGTTGAGATCTCCACCGTTGCGCACGTATGATACCAGGATCTTCAGTCCGCACGTTTCACTGCTCGGATCACCAGCTACCATTTGTGTCGACGAAGTGATACCGTGTGGGGAGTAATCGAAAGAGATCAGTTCCTTGTTTTTACCGGTCAGTGCCAGTAGCAGAGCCTCGGCATACTTGGGGTGCGTCTGGGGATCGAGCTTTCCACTAAGTAGTAAAACACTAGCATGACTTGGGATCGTAGCACTCTTGTTCCAGTACTGGTCACGCTCATACATGAGGGGGTTCGCGTCATAGGTGCTAAGACCAAATTCTTTACATGAAGCCGACTTTTCTTTTGAAAACGCGCAATACACGGGGTCCACTGGATACATCGGATCATCAGAAACCTTTGCGTTGGTGAACCGCTCCTTCATCACTGCTTTTGACGGTGTAGGTATCTCCCACATTTCGGAAAACGCGATAAGGTAGAAGAGTACATTTGACACATAAGCTTCATCCTGGCTTTCACCACCAAGGACGCTAGTGCTTAGTGTGGTGACGAATTTCTTCAGAACGTTAATGTCCTTCGGTCCACAGCGATTGAGTCGATACACGAGCGGAGGAATCAGCGTTCGCATGTATGTATCCTTTAGTAGAGTACCCAAAGTGAATCGGAGGGAGGACGATGGTAGACCATCGAGTCCTTTTGACTTCACGTTGCTGATCAACGTTGCACAGGTCGCGTTGGGTTCCTTGTCGAATCCGTCGATCAAGCCTTGTACAGTGTCATTCAGTTTCTTGGTCGTGAAATGAGCCTTACATCCCTCGTCTTCATCGCACAAAGCAAAAAAATCGTCTCCAATGTCACCAAAGTTCTTGACCGATTCCGACATGTACACAAATTTGTCGGCAGGTCCTCCAGAGGAACTAGCAACACTGTCTAGAACATATCCGTTTACCTCTGGTGGGGCCAAGTGGATCAGTCGTTCTACCAGCATCGTACCGTAGCTCACACCGTAGACAATAGTACTCGCGCCATTCGTGTACTTGGCGATAAACGTTTTCAAATCGGTGGCAGCGCTTGTCACGGAGAACGATGCAAACTCACCGTACTTGAATTGCAGATCTTGTGCACACGTAGGCACTTCCGAGGCAATGAGATCATCTCCCCAGGGGGTACCCGAAGTCGTCACCTGCGCTGCTACGCAATTGAACAAGGTGCTGCGTCCAGTTCCACGGTGGTCCATCGTATACACGTTCACAGCCCCTTCTAGTTGTTTGTGTATGGTGACCATATCGCTTTCCACTGTAAACCACAATAGTATATCAATTAGCGAAGTTTGTTGGCCAGAGAATTGAAAGCAACTTACTTGCAGTAGACGAATAGCCAGGTCCACCCTGAAGCAGCCAAACATTCGAAGCAGTATCGGGGTTGTCAGCTATGGCTTGCAAACGTTTCACGAAAATGTCGACCTTCGTCGAATCTACATTGTCTGGAGTCTCACAAATACCCGGATAGCACAATGGGGCGCTGTACGTGGCGCACTCTGCATCTTGCCCTGGGGATGGCCCCTCGTCGGAAAAAGTGTAGTCATAGCAAGGGTACCAGCCATTCAAAGCACCTTTCGAAGTACTATTGGAAGCTGCGGAGGCCTGGGAGATTATCACCGCAAATGCACAGAGGTAGAGGAGTCTCATACCAAACTGCCGAGGATCGAAATGAGGAAATTGTTGGTTGCCAGAAAAACAGGAAATGAGCCAAGGCGTTGTTAAGGCGTTGTTGGTCAACAAACCCACCGTCAATGGTTTACTCCGGAGCGTACTGTAAACCATGGCATCATGTGTGATTGGCATTCTCTCTGTCGTCACGACAAGAAACACATCACGAAGATGAGGCGAGCGCTGTTTGCGTGAGCTACGATTCACATGATCGTGACGTTAACTTGACGTAAGAATCTCAGTTATTACATCCGGCAAGGGCCACAGTGGATGGCAGTTCGTGCAGGTTTAAATACCGAAACAACAAACACGACACCTGAATTGCTAATACTAAGGATAATTGACATTCTTGTGTTGATGTAGTCAGCATCGCTAACTGCATTGCCAACTGCATCAACATTCGCACTGCATAATAAAAAAATCTGCATCATTATGGGTAGCCACCTCGTAAGTTACATTCTCGTAAAGGCGTGTCCATTTGCCAAGGATTGAGTGGATGGGCAATGAGCTAGAAAACACAAAGGCAAGGGCGGGTCTTGTGACTTCACAAACGATGACTAGTTTCACTTTTAAAACACTCCCTGACGCCCTAATCTACATGTAGATCTGGCTTCTAACCACTTTCAGACGAGATTTTGTTGGTACGTGATTCTAACCGCAACGATAACACAAATCAAAAGAGAGCGTCACATGAGTCCCTCATCTACTGTTCGCAAGGGTATATATCGATTTAAGGCCCCACGCAACTAGCTCTAGCCATGAAAGTAGTTTTACAGACACTTTGGAGCCCAACGTAGGCATTATCACCAGTGAAGCAAGAGATAGAAGTACCGTTTCATCTAACTCAAGCAGTCAAGATCAACTTAACCAGCTCACATTGTTCAAAATACACTTTACAACTGTGACCAAGCATTCTCAATAGAGTAACTCGATAAACAATTTGCTTTTTCTGATTTCGTACTGTACTGTAGTTCGCGTCAATGTGCCTGATGCTTGATTCAAAAGCTGCAAGCTCGTGCTGTATCACATCATCGAAGTTGTATTTGACAGCGTTCATGCTCCAAAGGAACTGACAAGGTCAACATTTTACGTTATCAGGCTGAGGATATATGACAGGCTTTTAATGAGAAACTATCACGAAAAACAGTCTGCCGATGATGAAGCAAAAGAACTCACCAATCTTCTGTAACCTTTGTAGATTGCCATTTTCTTCGAGTTCAAGATAGCCAAATTTAGACAACTTACCATCCACGGTGACGGCGGAAGTTTAAGTCTTGATCAAGAACCTCCCAGACTGGTTCACTGAGAGCCAAACTGATGTCTATGCTACTAGTTGTGATGGAACATCCGGACTGGCTTAGCTGATCTTCTGTGGCCATGAAGTAAACCAAACCGTCATAAAGCGAATGGGACGTGAACGGTTGTGCCACAAGTGTTGGCAGGACTTCGAATTTCATGCCCCGGTACATGTTAAACTTGCTCCACTGAGTCACGAACACGCCGTCTTGTTCATATTTGTAGCACGGCTTTACTCGAGACTTGTCAGGTTGCGTGGCAATCCAGCTTAGTGCCTTCAGCAATTCTGCTGAATCTTGCGGTTGAACTCTATCACGAACTAAGGCAGCAACAGTCGATAATGGAGCATCCAAGACTTGAGTACCAGATACCGATAAAACTGGAGAGATCACAGCGTTCGGAAAGTACTGAGGAGCTAAGTCTGGTAGCTGGTTTCGGCTACGCAAATCGACCGGTAACAGAATTTGACAAGGTACATAACTTGCTGTTTCGGTCAGAGTCATGCCTTCCAACATACTCAGACGAACGCGCGCGCGGTATATGCTCTGCCAAATATGAGCTGTTAAAGCACAAAATGTCGAGAATGACTGATCCCCGTTATTCGCGTTAGCTTCAGCCTTGAGCGCTGCGAGTTCATTCAATGAGAATCGGAGGACACGACCGGCGACAGATGGAGATACCAGTGTATCCGAATCACTCACTACGCTTTCCACACTTGAAGAAAGCTTGAAACCAGCAGGTTGGAAGCTGAGAGCTTTTTGTCGTTCGTTCGGCTTCATATCGTTCAGCTTCGACATGTACGAGCGGATATACGGCGGCTTAGCTAGCTTCACACTGTTTTCATCGGCAATATGCCCTTTGTCAAATCTTGGAAGCCTCGATACAGCTCAGCGAGGTCGCGCACGAGCTGGAAAAATCCTGCCGCATCGCAGATAATGTGACGGAGACAAATGCCAATTGCCACCCCACCACACGCAAACCTTGTGTGCTGTACAACCAGAATCGGATCTTGCGTCCTTCCTGCCTCATTCGGATCGAATGATGGCAGCAACGCGTTGCCTCCATCTGGTAAATTCGTAATAATCAGTCGAGGTGGGGAACCAGGTTCATCCTTATCTGCAACCACTTCAAATGTTTCAAGCCGTTCAGCACATTGTGCCGAGATCAACTTCCCCCCTGCACCAAGTTGCTCAATTTGCGGTGTTTTATCTTTCTCGTTCCTACCAATTCTACCAGTGAGATGAGGATAATAGTCGAGTAATCGTTGCAAAGCGAGTTGAAATCGATCCACCGGAATTAATTCTTCACTTCCCGACTCCTGTCGATACACAAACACAACTGTAATCGGTGTAAAACTTTGCGTAATATGATCCAGCGGCCCCAACAGCATCGGCGTCTCCAATTTCGCACTTGATCCTTCATCGGCACAAAATAACGGATACTCCGCCATTATCGTCACTTTTGCATCACTCTTCATCCTGGAAATGTGCTAATTTGCTAAATGATAATAGGGACAGTAAAACTTCGGCTAATTCCGATTTGATTATCCGTCGATTTGCTCGACTTACCCATCAAACCAGTTAATTGTCTTTTCGTGCCGAAGCACCAGCGCACTGTGCGTCTGTGGCCATGAGTGGCAACGTGCGCGAGGCGTTGGAGTCGCCCACGCGTCTCGTGACAGATGTGGCGACGCAGTGGCTAGCGTCCATGGACGAAATGCGGGACGACGACGACAAGACGAAGCCTACAAGTCCCGAACACACCAGTGCAGACGTCAGTCCAGTATGCAAGAAGCGTGGACTTCAGGGCGAGTTAAAGGAGAATACAGATGTAATAATTCCTAAAAGACCCAAACGGAAATATCGTAAATCTACGATCAATGTCCGAAAGGTAAAGTGGAAGTGGGTGAAATGGGGATTAGGCGGGTTTTATTGACGATGTGGGTGTTAGGAGGAGAAAGCACATTTGTTGGAGGAACTGGCGGAGCTACATACCAAGATGGAACAACTGAAAGCACGTGCTTTTGCTACATGTGTGGGTGTGGAGGCGAAGACTCCGAGTGAGATGAAAAGTGCTAATAGAGTGCTGAG
This sequence comes from Phytophthora litchii, assembly GCA_002812785.1. NCBI lineage: Eukaryota > Oomycota > Peronosporomycetes > Peronosporales > Peronosporaceae > Phytophthora > Phytophthora litchii. Next base: position 24,008 of record PCFV01000048.1, on the reverse strand, counting down.
ACGGGCGATCCTGGCGCAGCAACTGGAGTGCACCAAGATGCATGCACTCATGTCGGAATATTCTTTATTTGTGAGTCTGTACAACCAGATCTGGATATGTGGAGTTCTGACGGAGATATTGTGATGCTTTTTGGTGACAGAACATCCGAGTGGGTAGTCCAATTCATCGCCCTATTCACTTGCAGAAGGACACACATGCACGACGAGCTACTTTGATGGCGTTGAAGACTAGGGTGCTGGAGGATGGAGCCACGTTTCTGAATGAACGACGACCGCGCGTGGATCCGTTGAAACCCATGAGAGAAGACCACGGCTATGAGGCCTCGAACGGCGACTTTTACGCGACGTATATCTCCACGATGCAGTTTGAGAACACGGTGAAGCAAGTGTACGACATTCTACTCGGGTATTTCAGCAGCATCGAGATTAGCGTATCAGAGAAACTAGGCAACATCACGATTCGTGAGGACGATGACAGCATGGGACCAGGAATCACAACGAACCGGATGGTGTCCACTACAATCGGTGGGCTGCGGATGGAGTCGAACACCGTGTATTTCTCACGGTACGAACCTGGCGACGAAGACACAGGTCACCAAAACGGATACGGCATCTTCGTGGCTGACTACGTAGACGAGGACGATCTTAATCCTTACCACCCTCACGAACGCATTCGTCGCAACTTTTCTGCTGTGCTGGAGCTCAAGTCGTATCCGATCAAACATGGCGTCCGCACAAGGTCCAAGAACACGAGCGAGGGGCGAGTCGTCGTGTTAACTCGGTGGGTGCACAGCAAAGTGTATCATCCCGAGTACGAAATCCCGCAGTCCGGTTGGCTCGAGATGCGAGACAACACAGAACGATGGATCCAAACTCTTCACCACACAATGATGGAGAGATTATCCCCCGTAGTTTGCTGTCGGAGGTGAAACCAATACAAAAGTAACAGGCTGAGCCAGTGAAGATGGCTACATTTCAATCTCGCTAGTCGCCTTACGATCGATGACTCATCACGATTCTGATTGGTCGATTAGATGATAGCCAGTCAGCGAGCGTGATTCATAGTACCATAAATACGGTACATAGGGCCCGTCATCCATCGCCGCTTGTTTGCGAGCCATTAGCCATCAAGCTGTTGACACAACATGAAGGACTTTGTTGTCGGACTCGATGGTGACGCCACTGGGCAGCAACGGAGACCGACTCGTCTCACTGGTGGCCGTCATCCAGGTGGATTGGCTCCGAGTTTTCCACAGGCGGAGACGCCGTTCCAGCCGCTAAACGCAATGCCCAATCCAGCGTTCCTGCGTGTGCCGACACCGTATAGTGCCAGCACTTCTTCGTCGCCACTGTCATCGTCTTCCTCGACAGCTGAAGCTGTAGACCCAGCACAGACATGGGTGTCGTTGATGGAGAAGAAGGGAGTTGTAAATACATTGGAGATGCCGACGACAAGTCTAGACCAGTACAATCGACTTAGTCGTGGTGAAGACGTGAGCTATGCGAAGAAGAGAGAAATCGAAGAAGAAATGAGACCACTGAGTATGAGTGGCGAGGATGGGAGCAGTAGTGTCACTACAAAGCCCAAGAGAAAACGCAAATATCGGAAAGCGACGCATACAATTCGAAAAGTAGGGAGTTTGTATGATGTTACTTGAGTTGGGGGCTAATAGTGTATTCGTAAAAATGCAGGAAGAGAAGGAGAGGTTGTTGGAAGAGGTGGAGGTGTTGAAGGCACAGATCGCCGACTTACGAAGTCTGACAAGTATACCATTTGACGAGAACGAGGAGATTCTGAAGAGAAAATATGAGGCTGGTAGGGTCTTACGTGCCAGTGTTCAACAGCGCCAGCAAATGTTTAGCCAACTCTCTTCTATCATGTCGGAGTACACCTTATGTGTAAGTCCGTCAATGCTGGCTTGGACCTGACATCCGCGTGATTTGCTAACGCTGGGTCATTTGCGCTATATCTTCTGCAGACCATCCAATCTGGAAACCCTCTGCAAGATTTTATCCACCTGAAGAGCGACGAGCAGTCTCGTCGCGATACGTTGGCAGCGATAAAGATGAAGAAGATGGAAAATGCACAGAAATTCATGCAGATGCGTCGACCCAAACTCGATCCGTGCAACGCGATGGGTGAGGAGCGTCGCTACGAGGCAGAAAATGGAGATTTCTGCTCGACTCGCTTCACTGTGACACAATTTGAAGACGCAAAAAGCGTGAAGCAAGTCTTCGATCTATTGCTATTTTACTTCTGCAACATCGAGATCAGTATCTCCGAAAAAATTGGACACATCACGATTCGTGAAGACGATGGCATCGGTGACAAGGGTATCGTGCAGAATCGGCTGGTGTCTACCACTCACAAGGATGTGAAGATGGAGTCGAACACGATCATGTTCTCACAGTACTACGACCACAGCACTGATAGTACTAAGAGACCAGGAGACAATAGCTATGGACTTATCGTTGCCGACTTTGTGGACGAGGACGATCGCCATCCTTACGTTCCAAGTCAACGAGTTCGACGAGATGTAAACGCTGTTCTAGAAATCCGCGAGTTCGTGCCCCAGCGTCCAAAGAGCATGGCAGGAGGTGCTCCGTCGCGCAAGTCGGTTGTCGTCCTGAGTCGTTGGGTGCAGAACCGAATGCACTACCCCAAGTTCCCCGTTTGTACGGAAGGATGGTACGAGCTTCGCGACAACATGGATCTATGGGGGCGTGCCTTACATCGCACGATAGCAGAAAATCTACGTGGACAATCCTAATGATTTCACATATCAGTCAAAGTTTTGCCATCTACTACTACTACATTGTATGATAGTGTTGCTCTGTACAATCAAACATTATCTTGCGGTAGCAGCCTTCCAAGCTAAGGTGCTGTGCATGGATGCCCCTCGATCTGTCCCATGTGGATAGTTTACACAAAAAAGGGTTTCATTGCGCCAGTGCCGTCGACGTTCCCCCGAGGCGAAGCAATGCCATCCACATCGCCAACAACGTTATCCCCTGTTAGAGATAATGCAACACCAACACGCTCGTGGCCGTCCCTCGTAGCTCCAAATCCCCACGGATACAGATCAATCGATAAAAGCGAGAAACACATTGAAACTCAAGACGTAGGAGACTCGGGAACTACACAGATTCAAGACGATATTACATGTCCGAAACGCAAGTATCCAAAGAGGAAGCATCGCAAGGGCACACATACCATTAGAAAAGTGATGGCAATACTTAAATAGTACTTGTTACGCTTACTGATGGTTGTTGTGTTGGTAGGAGGAGAAGGAGCAGCTTTTGAAGGAGATGGAGGTTTTGCAGAAGGAGATGGCTGCACTCAAGAAACGAGCAATTGACCCAACCGTCCCCGTAGATCGGTTGGTACGTAAATCTCGTCGTCAGATGCTGCAAGAAGGTGTTCAGGGACATATGCACACGTTTTGCAAGGCGTTGTCAATCATGTCCGACTACACGAAGTGTGTACGTATTGATTCGAGTCACGTCAACGGAGAACTTTGCTGACAACTCAGAGATACTTTGTGTAGAATATCCAGGCAGGAACACCATTACAGGAGCATATTATCTTGAAAAAGGACTCGAAGTCTCGTCACAAAACTTTGCTAGCGATGAAAGCCAGAAAAATCAAGAGTGGTGAGGAGTTTTTGAAAATGCGGCGGTCGCAGCTTGACCCGTTCAAGGCTATTGCCGAGGACCAGCGTTACGAAACAGATAGTGGGGGCTTCACCTCGGCTCGGTTCTCAATCATGCAATTCGAAGATGTCCAAAACGTGAAGGAAGTTTTTGACTTGGTGATTTTCTACTTCAGCAACATGGAGATTAGTGTTTCAGAGAAGCTCGAAACTCTCGTTACCGTCCGTGAGAACGATGATGATAGCACCACTGAAGGCATCACACAAAACCGCTTGATGTCGACGACCACTATGGGCAAGAAAATGGAGTCTAACACCATCATGTTCTCACAATTCTGTGAACGAGACGACATTCAGTGCTCTGATCGCGGCTACGGGATCGTTGTCTCGGAGTTTGTGGACTTCGACGAAAAGTATCCGTACCGTCCACAAGAATGCGTCCGCAAGGACGTCAACGGAGTCATCGAAGTGCGTGGATACAATCGCCCACAAGCCGATAACCCTGGAGAAGACGAGATGGTTGTTGTGATGACCAGGTGGGTGCAAAACACTTTACATCGCCCGGAATTCCCCACAACAGTCGACGAATGGCGAGAACTCCGTCACTCGATGGACAGTTGGGGCATTTTTCTACATCGTATACTGCTGGAAAGTCTCCACCCAGAAACCTGAGACTGATACATTCACTATAACTGCAACTCATAGTTGCCTTTTTGCTAGTCGCACTTAAACTTGTCGTGTCGAACTTATCTGGAAATGGGCGCGCAATCACCACAAGTGGATTACCCGCCTTCAAGTGAGACACTGATCTGTGTGCACACGCCTTGATCAGCGCGTGTCTTGGTACTTGGAAGGAAGAAGCAGCGCTATGGATCATTGCTGGGGCATCGCTGCCACGCAGGATGAACATTTAGGGACGGATGCTACAACCGAGCAGCGTACAGTGACTCCAAATGTGTTGAGGAAGAGGCACGCGACAAGCCCTGGACTTGATGAAGTATGCAGAGCACGGAACAACGGGGAGGCAGAAAACGCAGTGGTGAGCAGTACACAGTCAGATACGCCGCTGGAATTGGGGACTAAAGCGCAACGTCCTCGGAAGCATCGGAAATCGACGCATGTCGTTCGGAAGGTGAGACGGGAACTCAACGCTTTGCCAAGTACGAGATGAATTGTGCTGATGAAGCATTGTGGCTTGCGATGAAGGAGGAGAAAGAGCGACTTTTGAAGGAATTGGAAATGTTGAATGCCCAGTTAGTGAACTTGAAACAGATCGCCATGGCATCGTTGGGCAACGTGGATCCAGTGACCGCAAGAAGTATTCAAGTTAGGCGTGAACTGCGCGATGATGTTCATGATAACCAGCAAAAGTTTGGTGAAGTCGCGGCTATTATGTCTGAATTCTCGATTTGTGTACGTACAAACATCGTGAGTCCTGTGATCGGACTCAGACTAATTGCTGTGGCATTTTCATCTCGTTGTTGCGTGAATACTGCAGAATGCACAAGCTGGTTCTCCGCTGCATGATAAAATCTATCTGACAAGGGATCGAGACTCACGGAGAAAAGTGTTAAGGACATTGAAAGCGACCAAAATGATTAAGTCTGAGAACTTCTTGAAGCTGCGTCGCCCAAACACGAGCTTACACAAAATCTGTGACGAGGGCCGTCGCTTTGAAATGGATAATGGAGATTTTTTCTCCGAGCGCTTGACGCTAACTCAGTTCAAAGACGCTCATAGCGTGAGGCAGATCTTCGACTTGTTGCTGTTCTACTACTGCAACCTTGAGATCAGCATCTCTGAGAAAATTGGACATATTACCGTTCGCTTGGATGACGACAACGGCAACAAAAGCATCACACAGAACCGTCTGGTCTCCACTACGATCAGAGATCTCAAGGTGGAGTCGAACACGATCACGTTTGCGCAGTTTTACGAGCATGATGACAACAAGAAAAACATCCACGGAGAGGGAGACTACGGGATGATCGTGATGGATTATGCCGACAATGACGAAAAGTATCCGTATCAACCGGGCGAATGCATTCGTAAAGATGTGGTTGCTGTGATGGAAGTTCGCGAATGTCCACAGCACTCCGAACATGGAGATAAAATGACTGTTGTCCTCACACGCTGGGTACAAAACAAACTGCATCGTCCAGAATTTCCCGTGGAAATTAAGGAATGGCACGAACTGCGAGACAAGATGGACCTTTTCGGGAAAACAATGACACGCAGCTTGGCAGAGGACTTGCATGTTGAGGCACTTGGACTCCGAATGACAGGTAACTGAACAATTAGCGACCAACCAACCAATTTGTGGCGTTCTTCGTTAGCAAACAGTAATCAATATGAAACACGCTAATATATGCACAAGTACACACACCGTCAGTCTTCATCCAACAACAACAGTTTAACTTCGTGAGGTGGACCGGCTCATAGTATGGATTGTAAGAGACGATTATAACATCGCTAAGGTACAGTTATAAAGAAACCTTTTCATCAACAATTACCTCAACACATAATAAATATAAATATACTATTCCACTCTTATGAACAGACTCTCTCAAACACAATCGTGCACAGGAACGTCATCGTCATCACTCGACACCTTAACCTGCTCACTTCGTGACCGCAGAACTGCATTGACCGCTTGATACATGGACGACCCCATCAATTCGCCTCGCACCGACGTAGAGCAGTCGTCAGGATCGTCCTCTCCAGTAGTCGCCACTGATACCAAGTCTCTACATGATAATAGTCGGCATTCCTCCGACTCAGGAGGGTTCCTGCCGCTGCTGCGTGCCGCTAATGCATGTACCGGTGCCGTTCCAGTAATTGCGACATTGATGTCGAGTCCCCATCCACGAGGAAGGAGGACCTCGATCGTGTCAGTTGCAGACCTGCCGACCAAGCGAAGGGACCTGGTGAAAACGAATACAATGAGGAGCTGCAATTCCGTACCAGAAGCACAATGGAACAGCTATTCAGAGGATGTGGAGGCTGCTGGACTATTGCATCGGAGCAAGAGAAGAACGCGAGAACAGCACGAGAACTACAGTGATGACCATGATGATAGTGCTCAGTTAACAGAAGAGGAACTCATGCCGGTGGTTCCACGTAAAAAGAAACGAGGGTATCGCAAAGCGACACATACCATTCGAAAGGTACGGCATCGAAGTACAAGAGTATCTTCATGCTCATGGAATGTGTTATTTGGTGTATTTGTGCAGGAGGAAATTGATCGCCTTCGTGTTGAGTTAGCTGACCTACAAGCGCAGATGGCTGAACTGCAGCAACGGGCATTCGCTCCGAATCGTATTGAAGATGAGGGCAATAGAACACTTTATACGAATGTGCTGCGCAAGGCTGTGAAGAGACATCAAGAAGTGTTTGTGGAGATCCAGTCGGCCATGACCGGATATGCGGCTTGTGTACGTAGACATCTGGCTGAATGCTTTGTTATGGTACTAGAGAAGCAATGCTCATATTTTATATGCTTCTGACAGAATATTCAAGCTGGAAGCCCAATCCAGAGAACAATCTTTTTAGGCAAAGATGAACTATCCAGACGAGAAACGCTGCGATCAATGAAGACGCTAAAGTTGCAGGATGCCCGTAACTTCTTCAACAGAAGACTCTCGCATTTAAATCCATTGAAATCGATGTCAGAAGACTACCGTTTCGAGAACGATGAAGGAGACTACTGGGCTGTCCGCTTCGCAACATCCCAATTCGAGCCTGCGAAGAGCGTCAAGCAGGTGTTCGATCTGGTGGTTTACTACTTGTGCAACATCGAAATCAGCGTTTCAGAAAAAATTGGTCATCTCACCGTTCGAGAGGATGACGACAACAGTGAAGAAGGCATTACTCAAAATCGCCTAACATCCTTGACTGGCAAGGGTCTCCGCATGGAATCCAACACGGTTGTCTTTTCCGAGTATTTCGGGGCGACTGGGCCTGGAGATCAAGATGGTCATGGACTCATCGTCGCTGAGTTCGTGGACGAGGACGAACGCCATCCCTATAGACCTGGAGAACGTATTCGTAAGGATGTGAATACTGTGATGGAAGTGCGCTCGTATACTCGACATTGTGGTAGCCCACAGGAAGAAAAGGTGGTGGTGCTCACACGTTGGTCACACTCTCGCCTGCGCCATCCAAACTTTCCAGTCGGTAGAGATGGATGGTACGAATTACGTGAAAATATGGATCGCTGGAGTCAGAATATGCATGAGACCATCATGGAGAGCTTGGACTCAACCACCCACTGCTCATCCACATGGCGGATCTAAAAGTTAAACACATTCATACATGTACACAATTGTTGCATTCAGTTCACCCAATATTTGGTGATGGGCATAAGTTTTTTTTTAATATTGGAAATAAAACCACTTCAGGATGACTGGGTTCTTTTCATTTCGCTGTTTGTGTCATGGTAGTCGATTCAGCTAGGGAGGAGATCAGGGATGACAGGTACTACCGTTCGCTGCTGCTAGGACCCCGCGTGACTTCTGTCACGTCTCCGACTTCTTCTTCAGCCCGCTCTAGTCCGTCCCTCAGCGTTGAAGATGGTTCTGCTCACACTCTTTTAGCACTCAAAACGTCCATGAAAAACCCACCTATCACCCAAAAGGATACCATCATTGAAAAACGTACTCGAGAAAAACCCAGTCTCAATTCTGAAAACAATAGCTCAGCATCAGAACCTCACGACAGACAGAACAAAAGACCCAAGCGCAAATATCGTAAAGCTACCCACACACTTCGGAAAGAGGAGAAGGAACGACTTCAAAAGGAACTGGACAGACTTCAGGCTCGGATGGAGGAACTCAAACAACAGGCCCTTACGTCTTTTGGCAAACCGGGACAAAACGACAAGGACAGAGTCCTTGCCAGTAAAGTACTTCGTGATGCAGTGCAAAGTCAACAACTGGAGTTCGCCAATATTCAAGGGATCATGTCGGAGTATGCACTTTCTGTAGGTATTTGTAGTTTTCATTCCTATGATTTAATGTGTAACAATTGTTATGCTGTGCAGACTATTGAAGCAGGAAGTCCACTGCAGAGATTTATTCATTTGGGGCGAGATATAGTCCCAAGAAGAGATACGTTGTTGGCGATGAAGCCTTTGAAATTGAATGATGCAGACAAGTTTTTACGACAACGACGACCAGACGTGGATCCGTGTAAACCGATGTGCGAAGACCACCGATATGAACTGTCGAATGGAGATTTCTGTTCTACGCGTTTTACGACGATCCAGTTTCATGGGGTGGATAGTGTGGAACAAGTGTTCGACATGCTGGTTCAGTACTTTTGTAACATTGAAATCAGCATTTCCGAAAAACTCGGTTACATCACGATCCGTGAAGACGATGATAATGACGACATCGGTGTAACCCAAAACCGATTGGTTTCAAAAACCATTAACGGTTTACTGATGGAGTCGAACACCGTATTGTTTTCGCACTTTTTCAAGCCAGATAAAGAACCAGGTCACGAAAGAGGTCGAGGGCTCATTGTGGCTGACTTTGTGGATGAAGACGATAGACACCCCTACCGACCGAATGAGCGCGTACGACGTGATATTAACGCTATCCTAGAATTGACCTCGTACAGGCGCAAGGTTGTATCTATTGGAAAAACTAATGCAGAAGCACTTGAGTCAAGAGAAGAAAGTGTTGTCGTACTAACGCGGTGGGTCTTTTCACATTTACATCGACCCTCTTTCTCGGTCTCTTCTGGTAATTGGGAAGAAATGAGAGACAACATGGATCGGTGGGGCGAAACAATGCACCGCACAATGGTGGAAAGTCTCACCCCGCTTGGGTAAATTGATATGCTGATGTCATCGCAGAACGGTATTATTCAGCCGCGCTAGATGATCGAATTACAATAAATTGTGTTGATGTACGATTAAAAAGGAAGTACCGTAGCTTTTTTGATTTCATAGCCGCCGTAGATCGAGATATCTAACGACCGGATGTTGCATGACCCTCAAGAATGCTACCAGAGAGAATGGCCAAAATTGAACGATAGATCAGCAGTTTAAAGAATGTTGCAGATTGAATGTTGGGGTTTAGCAATCGAAATTTTACTGTTTGGAAAAACATCGTCGAAAATATAAGGTTTTTGTCCACATATCATGGTCAGTAAGCAGGTTGAGAACGGTCTTCAGGAGCACCTGCCACATTTTTACCATATTGGCACCGAACCGTTCAATTTGAATGGTGTGCTTTATCGACACCACGGACTGCACTGTATGAGAGCGAAGGATGTCGATCAGACATCATTGTCTTTCCTAAAAAACACCGGTTTAAATTTTAAATCGCCTTCGATCACAGCGAAACTATGTTTTCATGCCTAGCGTCGAAGCCCTTGGTGTTATGATTTACACAAGAAGGTTGAAGTCAAACTCATCCATAGAATTTGGTTATGAAGAGCATTGCTTTTCGCTTCGTAACTGTAACTTGAGTTTGGCAGGCTCAGAAAATTTACCAAATTTTTGGCTGGGGTTCGATCGATTATTGGTACGCAATCTCAATACGAATCCAGTTGAACAACAAATGCATATGTGCACTTGTACACTTCACGAATAGTTTTTGAATAGAATACTGTGCCACGACCTACACAATGATAGTATATTTTGCAAACTTGTACGATGGATAATTAACACTATCAGATAGCGAGGGGACTCTGATCTTACTTATATATTCGTACCGTGTATAATGTTCTGTTAGCGATCATACTCCATCCTGGTAATATTTCCTGAACGCCTATGCGCCAACTACTTGATCGTGTTACTCGTCACTACAATTACTTAATGCAGCCAAAGGTCAACGACGCTGAGGACATTCTCCAGGCTGTTCACCTGGAGCGCAGAGTCCTTGCCAATGATGTAATAAAACTCCACACCTTTCGCAACAACGGTACACCTGAGGCTGTGATTAGTACGGGACTTTTGTACGATACATATTCGTATTTGGCACTAGTACATATCATGGATAGCTTTTGGACAGAAATTATATATCTTCAACGAAGCATGTTCTATGCATTTATTACTACTGCAGCTGAACGTCAATGAACGACACAGTTGCAGTTATTGGGTATATCACAGTATAAAAACTTATAGATCCAGTCACAGCATCAGCACCGTATCCAGCTCTTTGATTCGGTTGAGATATCGTACCAAACAGAGATACCTTGTGCAGACGTCCATTTCCGAATTCGATCTCTTCCCCCCGACTTAAGTACCTTATCCTGATCGTGGTAACCTCGCCGTAAAGCCAATGCGTCACAGCTACTTCCTCCAACTGGTTGTTATTGTTATTGCTGGACACTGTTTCGATCTCCATAACGCTTGGGAAACTTTCGAGAACACCAACCTGGCTATTAACCAAGACAGGACACTTACCGAAGATGGATCAACGTCCCATAACCTTCGTAACAACGTTGTGACTGAGAGGACTTCGGATGAAGTAGCAATCGAAGAATGATGGTCAATTCCGGGTGTTAGCACACTGAAATCGCTGTTGGGAAAGAGCTCCACCCCTGTGAAACCACTGAACAAAAAGAACTTAGATCTCGTCCAAGTGTTGGAGAACAATCGACAAGTCAGTAAACCACTTGAGAATCTGGACGCTGGGTTGATGAAGAGACTGGAAAATAACCCCCATATCACCGAGGTCACGACACAATTGAAGAAAAATCCGACCGTGTGGAAGAAAATTCGAGAATTCAGAATGAACACAGCTAAAACTACCTCTCGTGGTGATGACGAAGCCAAAATTAAAGTCATAGCTACTGTGCTTTCAGTAATCTTACTTGTTGCGGCCGTTATTGGAATTCCCACTGCTATGGTAGTGGCCAACAAGCATTAAACGGAAATCAGTACAGCTTGGTTTCATCCAATATGTCATTAGTATTTTGAATCATGATTTACTACCGTACTGTAATCGCTGAAGTGCTTAAACAACATTCATAAAGGGTGCATGAACACTATCACCTTATCTCCACGCAAAAAAACTTTCATGTGCATAGTACCTGACGGTAGTAAGAGCTAATAACACAACCAAGTAAGAATGAGAATTCTACTGAATTTTACGTATAGGTGCAATTGGGAACTTGGAGGAACTTATCATAACCATTTGCCAAACCAAACACATCAGATATAGGTATCTTGAACGCACTCTCGAGGTGATCCTCGTAGTGCTCGACGCTGAACGAGACCTCTGCGTCTCCAAAATCATTGCCGTCGTTTAGAGCTTCACGAACTGCATCGGAAAATTGCTCCCACATAATCAAGTCATGGTAGTCACCATCCATTTCGACAAGTCCAGATACAGAAAGCCGAATGGATTCATTCTGAAAACCCTGGCCATATTTTGAATTCTTAGTCGTACATTTGGACACAGACTTGGACTTGGAGACACCTACAGTCTTAGGTGTCTCCAAATCAGGGTAGTCAATCCACACAACAATGCTCTTCCAGTCATGGCGTCTCCAGGGCGAGCTCAGCCAAAAACTTTTGGGAAAGTACCAAGTGTACATTATCGCCCATTGATTCTTATACCACCCAGCTCGACTGTAGACCTGAGATCCGAATGTGCACGCATCGTTTCCGTTTGTCCCTTTGAGTCCGACTGTATCCTCACCGACAGTATTGACGGCAGGAAACGAAACGCAGGGGATTTTCGATGTGTAGAGTTGAGGCTTGGAACGTAACAGCAGGTTTTTCAGAGGTGGTAGCCACCTCAGGTTGAAGGATGGGTTGTAGCTTATCGTGATCGACAGTTGCAGCAGCACAAGCGACCAGTGTTACAAGAAGTGTGGTCGCAAGACTTCCTATGTTCATGTCAACCTGAAGAAAGCGAAAATGAGCCGCATTCTAGTGATGCTCAATTCGAGTAGTTAGCCAGCGTCACTCCATGTTAAAGTATAATAGTGAGAAAAGGATCAGTATTGGACTCCAGTACTGATCGTTTTCTATTGAGATCGGATATAACGCTGCAATGAGGAATTGTCAGGCAGGTCGGCAACAGATCATGCCCTGCAAATGCGATCAATAGCATCTGCAATAGAGTGACAGTCCATTCATCTCTCCACCGCGACATGCAAGTACTCATGGTGCGCTCTGAACAGTAAAATCATCTCAATTGTCATCTCCACTAGTCACTACGATACACCATCCGATTATCAGCTTTGATCAAATGTCTTATGAACTGAATCTGAAGTATTTCCTTCGTGCTTGGTTCTACAGTTCACAGTTGCCTTCAAACTACACATATGCCTTGCTTGTTTTGACATTTCCAGCTCCTAAGTTCGTGTAGAACATCCAGTTCCTAAGACTTTCTGGAGACGTTAAATTCTGTCCAGCAACCATCAAAGATATGCAAAACTATTTGGATACAAAATGCTAATGTTTCAACAGGAGTATTGCGGGCTTCACATACAAATGACTCAAGCTATATTTCTCAAGTTAGGTTTGTAAACTTTATTCCTGTAAAAAATAATAGCCATGAGGGAGAGACAGGAACCTCGTCGAGGCGGACCCAAGCGCCGCAGACCTTCATACTTGGTGCGACAGGACGAGGTGAACAAGCTCAAGACACAGCTACAGATACTACAGAGACGGCTATCGCGACTACGGGCTCGTCCGAGAAGCGCCAGAGCCCAGATCCTGGACGTCGTGGGCACTAATAACTCCCTCCGAGATATTATACATGGCCAGCAATTGGCGGTGGCTGGAGCCCGGTCCTTGTTGGCAGGCATGCAGGTATTGTGAAATCTTATAATTTATAGTAAACTAATCGTGTTTTTACTTGCTAAATGGGCTTTATTGCTACGTGGTGCTGTGTAGGAGAGACAAAGTGGAAGTCCATTGTGTAGACACATCCACTTGCCGAGAGAGTGGTGGGAGCGACGCCAAGTGCTGCTGAGTCTCAAAAGTGACATGATCACGAGAGGCTGCCAATATGTGGTGGCTCGGAGTCAGCACCTGGATCTGATGAAACCTCAGCTGATGGACCATCGATACGAAGATGCACAGGGCAATTTCTGCTGTGAAAGATTCGAGTTTTTCCACTTCACGGGCGTCCAGTCGATCAAGCAGGTGTTCGAGGCCATCAAGTACTTTATGCTCAACATGGAGATCACGATCTCGGAAGCTCTGGGACACACAACTGTGCGTGAAGACTATGATACAGTGGATGACGGGACGTCGATCTGGAACTATCGGTTGTTGTCGACTGACAGCCATGGGATCACGTCCGAGGTGAACAAGGTGGTGTTGACGGAGTATTTTGACGAGTCGGTTCAGATGGGTGGGAAGCCTTGTGCTGTGGTAGTCACGGACAGTGTCGACGTCGATGACTTGTATCCGTACAGCCCGCAAGAGCGGGTGAGGAGAGATATTAGTGCTACAACAGTGCTTACGGAAATGAAATGCAAGAAGCACAAGCGGTCAATGTCAACAGGAAGCGAACAACTAGCCAACGGGACTGAACAGGAAGACAACCCCACAACCCACAGCAAAGAAGAATGCATACCTGTGCCAATCAGCGAGGAAGAGGAAGAAGAGGTGGTGGTCGTGATGCAACGTGCAGCTTTCATGAAGATGCACAGGCCAGAATTCGATATCTCAAGAAGTGCCATGCGCTCGCTGAAGGAAGGCATTGCGAGCTGGGGAGAGGTTGAGGTTCAGTCGATTCGAGGTGCTGTGAATGCTTGAATATGATGATCCATGACGCTGATCAAGTGGATGACAGTTTTCTTTGGCGTCAGATATGGACGATATCCTTTGTATCCGCCAACTTGAGCTCGAAGCATAAGTGCTTTTTGTCCATGAAGTTCTGGAATTGTGCTGAGCCGTTGAAGACGGTCCTGATGACTCCTTGACCCGATGTCCTAAGAACTTCACAAGTCCCTAAATCAACAACTACTGCTGTGCCAGTGTAACTTGTGCAGTCTCGCAATCTAGTTTTCCTTTACTTAGTCTACTATACTATACAAATACGAGTCATTCACAAAAGGTAAAAAAACTTTGACAGTTGGGTACCATCATTCCGATATTTTACGTTTACGAGAGACAGATATTTGTCAAGATGCCAGCCAAGAAGCGGAAGCCTACGAACACTGTGCGGCGGGAAGAAGCAGAAGCGCTAAAGAAGGAAATTGCAGTGTTGCAGTGCCAAGTCCAAGAATTGCAAGCCCAGACAGCTATGACACCCAGTGACCATTTGCAGCTGCTTGGACACTCCATTCGGACTAAAATTGTGCTCCAGGAACTCCTTCTGGACCAAAAATTGGTCTTTGCAGGGACACAATCGCAACTTATGAACTATCAGGTAAATTTTCATTTTCATTTTATTATTTTTTATGTTTAACGTTTAGGTATGTTGTTATAGGAAAAAGAAGCGATGAATCCTCTCTATTCGTACATTCACTTGCCAAAGTGCTGCAAGAAACGGAGACAAATATTGGTGGATCTCAAAGAAGAAAAATTGAACTGTGCTGCTAAGTACCTTCATACTCGATCTCAAAACTTGAATCCTTTGAGAAGACACAGCTCGGAAAATCGCTATGAGGATGTTGATGGGGTATTTTGCTGCAGCCGTTTCGAGGTGAACCACGTGACTGGTGTGAAGTCTCTGAATCAAGTCTACGAAGCCACCAAATTCTTTTTTTCTAACGTGGAGATCAGCACAACGGAAGCTTTAGGGAATGTTACAGTAAGAGAAGACTACGACACGATTGGAGATGATGATTCGATTAGCAGCTTTCGCCTGATCTGCAATCGTCCGAGTGGAATTGTGACGGAGTCGAACAAGGTGCTGTATGATAAGTATTACGATCACCACGAGCTGATGGGAGGCCGTCCGTGCGCGGTGATCTTCACCGATAGTGTCGACAAAGATGATTTACATCTGTACAACCCAAAATCGAGGATCCGACTGGATGTGAGTGCTGCATTCCTAATGACAGAAGTGAGACAGAACAAATTGAAAAGCAGAATGCAAGATAAACAGCACTTTTCGCAGTGTGAGGGTCCAATTCAAGACACCAAGGATGAAGAAGAGGTGATAGTGGTGATTCAAAGTGTGATCTTCGTGAAAGTGCTTAATCCAGAGATTGACGTCTCTTCTCACACGCTCAATGCCATTGGCGATGGTACTGCGACTTGGGTCAAAGTCATGCTACAAACAGTACGCGAGTTTGTGGATGCGCTGTAGGGAGTCTAAAATGTTAATTCGCTTGGATTTTTTACGAGAACGTCGCTTTAGTTACTTGATGGTATACAGCAATGACAATAAATCAAGTATTTACCTAAAGAGCGATTGAAGGCGATAATGTATTACGATGATTGAGCATCAATGACTTCGCGAATCGTCTGCATCATCACCTTAGGCCACTGTGTAATGCGCTCACTCATATCAAGAAGAGCGCTTTCTGATACGTCGAAACTTGGATTGTAGATCTTCGTGAAAGCTGCGCGACGCATGACGACCACCACTTCCTCTTCCTCGCTTTCATCTCCACCATTATCCTCGATTAGACGTCTTCGCCGTTCTTCTGTCAGTACAACAGCGGCAGATACATCACGCCGGACGAATTCAGAGGAGTTGTACGGGTGCAAATCGTCTTCATCAATATTGTCTGTCACCAACATAGCACACGACGAGGATTCAAACTGGTTTGGACCATTAATATACTGCGCAAACGTAGCCGTATTCACTTCCGAAATCACACTGTCATGGTTCGACACTAGTCGATGGTTTGAGATACAGGCGCCGTCTTCAATAGAATCATAGTCCTCCCGAACTGTGATATCTCCCAACGTTTCGGAGATTCGGATTTCCATGTTAAACATGAAATACACGAGTGCGTCGTAGACCTGCTTCAGTGACTTGACACCACGAAGGTGAGTGACATCGAACCTATGGCAGATACAGTTCCCATCAATATCTTCGTACTCGTCTCCAGAGAAATGATCCTTGGTCATGTCCAAGCTGCAACTACGTGCAGCCAAGTAGGCATGGCACTGTCTGAATTTGTCATCCTTCATGGCGACGAGAGTAGATCGTCTAGCAGCCCACTGCTTGGGCAGGTGAATGTACGTCTTCATTGGGTTATTCCGTTGGTTTGAGAGGTGATGAAAGATCATGGTATGAGCGGATGCTACTGCGAGATGTTGCTTGAGCAGCAACTCTCGCATTATTTCATTTTTCGCTGCGGTCAATTGGACGTTCGCATTTTTCTTGACTTGCTGAAGTGCCTCAAGTTCTTTTCGTAGAGCTTGAGCTTTTTCTTCCAAAGCTTGGGCTTCCTCTTTACGAACCAAGTAGGTTGGTTTCCTCTTTTTCGAACTTGGTTTGGCAGAGCTTCTTTCACTGTGATCCATAGCAACTTGTGCTCGACGGATGCAATTGTAGACTGATACTTCCAGTGGTAGTACCACCAAAGGCGTAAACATGGCCTGTCACAGCCCGATTACGCATGTTGCACTGCTGAAATGACTGAAAATTTTCCTAAAAATGTCCTAGGGCACATATTGACTAGTATTTGGCAAGTTTCATGAAGAAAGACTTGCCAGGGAAGCGCAAAATATGAATCGTAGTGTGTTATACGGCTGTGTTTGTGTTGAAAAGCGAATACTTAGTATCGAGAAATACACCATAGCGTCGCAACAAATGTTTTACATATTTTGATAGTTACCGCGAATAAGAGTTCAACACTTCACTGGTATAGCACGCGTCAGTAATGAGGCATTCAATAGGTGCTACTGACGATCGTACGGTTGTCTACTTTAAGTTAAAGTAAAAGTCTTTAACCGACTGGATGGCATAAAAGCAAAAGTGTAGCATTCCCACCAATGGTTTCGAATCGTTTTTCTAGAAAACGACCGCCCTAGGAAGGCATCAACACGTTAGATTCGTGTCCGATTACTCTATGATCTTGTTGCAGGCATGCACACAGACCTTCATTGCTTGATTGACACCCTCACACGATGGCAGTGTACAAAGACGGTTTCGGATATAATAACAAACCGAATACACCACGGCCCAAGAAGAAAAAACATACTTACCAGATATTAAAGGAGGAGGCTCAACGTTTACGTGAAGAGATTGAGTTGTTGCGTCATGAATTGGCAGCACAAGAAAAAACAGCAGACGATGAAAGTTTCAGATTTCAGCGGACAACCCGGACGAATCAAATGCTAAAGAACGCAGTTTACACTCAACAGCTCGCAATTGCATCGGCACAATCGATGATCTCCAATCATTTGAATGACCAACGGGATACCCCAATCTACACATACATACATCTACCGACGAACTGGAGTGATCGACGTGAGATTCTCCTTGCTACGAAAAAGGACAAGTTCATGCAATGTTACAGCTATCTGACAGAACGGTGTCGGAGTCTGAACATGCAGAAATCGCACTCCTTTGAGGAGCGTAGCGAAGATAGAGATGGAAACTTCACCTGTCATCGTTTCGATGTGATCCAATTCCATGGTGTCCAATCGCTCAAGCAAGTGTACGAAGCCCTCACATTCGTTATGTTCAACATGGAGATCAGTATTTCCGAGGCACTAGGTGCTATCACGAATCGAGAAGAGTACGACAGACTGAATGACGGCGCGTACGCATCAAATCACCAACTTGTGTCGAACCATGAAAGCGGGATGACCACGGAAGCAAATACCGTCTCATTTGCTCAACTTTTCGAAAATCCAAATGAATTTGGGGGTTGGCCGTGCGCGGTGGTCACTACTGACAGCGTGGATCAAGATGATTTACATCCATACGACCTCAATCGTGTCCGACGTGACATCACTGCTGGTATTGTGTTGACTCCAGAGTGGCGTACTAGGCATGCGGAGTGTAATGGTACTTGCAATGACGAAGAATCCACGGACAAGGAATTAGTGGTCGTGATGCGGCGTGTGGCATTTATCAAAGTACACATTCCAGAATTCGACATTTCGGATCATGAGCTGACTGAGTTGTTCGACCATGTCACAAAGTGGCCTGATGTCATGGTTCGAAGTGTGCGGGAGATTCTTTCGGCGCAAATTTTGTAGGTTTGTTCAGCAGTGAATCGGTTTAGTTTTAGTTCAAGGCGAACTTGTTCGTCTACTAGGAAGACAGGTCTCTTATAGTCTGGGTCATCATTCCAATCCAGCTTGCTATACCATCTCTAATTGCGTACAACTTACGGATCAGCACACCGTCTACAGATTCAGATATTGCGACCAAGCTACGACGTATTGAAACGCGCGGCTGAGTTTGCCACCTTTCAGGTTGGTTAAGAGATGACTCCGTTTGTCGGAATATTTGGGTAGATGGATGTACGTGTACAGCGGGTTCATCGGGCGTGTGTACTGCACGACAAATAATAATCACATTCGAAAAGTTTATACCAATGTAGCACCACCTTCATATCGTTTTTACCTGGAGGTTTGCAAGTTCTGACTGATCCCTAGCGATAACAAGCTGCTGACTTTGAATATGCTCCAGTAGAAGGACTTTTGTGCGCTGAGACTGACGAAGACATGTTTTATCTTCAACGCGGTTTTTCAGAGCATGGATTTGACTCTGGAGCACAGTTATTTGGGCTCTCAAACCTACAGCTCTTCCTTGCGCACTTGGTGATTTGATTTGCGCTTCACTGCGTGCATCTCTAAGTGAGCAAAATCGATACTACTACGGGTTCTGATCCTGGAATCTTGGAACAGCCCAACGCAGTTGTGGATTAACCAAAAAGCAACATCCCGAGTAGCTACGGGGTGCTAGTTTTGAGCGTACGTACACTCACACCACCAGTTTGTTGTTCATGCTGTAGGATTAATCGTACGATTCACTATCAGTGGATCACGAGATAGAGACCTTGGATGAGCTACGCGTGAATTTTCGATAATAATTGTTCATTCAATCCCCGCTTGATCCACGAACAAATTTACATTCATCATCGATTTTGTTCGTATTTACCCTACACAATATCGCAACATGCGGCGAGTGTATCGTGTACTTTGCTATCAAGCTAACGACATTATGCACAACATCATTGATACGCTGCTACGTGATATCTCCATACGGCGAATTAAGTTGCCCTCTAGATAATCATCTGCATCAACATCGTTGACTATTCCAGTACACGTGCAGTTGTCTTTCCCTTCATAAAGCTGACTTGTTCAATCAACTCGAGATTATCTGCCTCACCAGAATCACGAGCGTCGTACGCCAGCACTGAGTTGGATTAAAAGCTACCCAGATTTCCCACACTAACATCTAGCTTGTGCTCTGTATATCCGGACAAAATTATTGGTTCTACTGCTACCCGCAGGCCAACCAGTAGACACGCTTGGGGAAATCTTTGCATATAGAAAAATACGACGCACCAGCTTATCCAGGGATTGAGAACGTGAACCATAACTTGTTAACAAACCTGGTGGTTGCTACTTCGGTTTTATCGTTCACAAATTCGCCACGTTACCACCACAGCACTACGTTCCCGTATTCATTCATATTCCAGGGTTTCTTTAAAATGCCATGACAAATGATGACGATAACCTTGACAGTCCAGGAAACGTTTGAATTTGCACACCGCTGTTGCACGGGCAAGGAACTGGCACCGGAAGCTATGGAGGCAATCAAGAACTGCTCACCCGAGCACCACGAGCATGCGTTGGACGATTTGACGGCTCACCACAAGTTTGCGCCGGAGCTTAATGTGAAGATGCTTGGGCTGGAGAAATACAAGGACACCATCGTCCATGCTTCGTGGCGTGTCCGGTGGAAAGCGCAAACGCGCTACCACTGGCGAGATGCGTTTTGGCATGGAGCGCTTAAAGCTGCTGGATGAGATCAGCACTGGGCTTGATAGTGCAGGGACCTTCGGCATCTGCTAGGCAATGAACAGTGCAGCACGTAATTTCAACGCCACCGTCGTCTTTTCATTGTTACAACCGTCTCCGGAGGTGTTCGAGCACTTCGACGATGTGCAGCTACTAAACGAAGGCAGCATCATGTTCCACGGCAACTGACAGGACGCTTAGCCCTACTTTGGGCGGATGGGGTTTCATTGCCTACCCCGTCCGACTTCCTTCTCGATCTCGGTACCAATAAGCAGTCCGCTTACATCGTCGGAGGCGGATCGGTAGATGGAAGTATCCCGTACATGCTACCGACTTTGCATCCTTGTTCCGTGACTCGAGCATCATCCAGTCCATAATGAAGGAGCTAGATGCGCCGTTCATGAGTAAGTCGATGTTGGATGACTTCTAGACTTTCCGACAACATTATGCCTAGGATCTCTCGACGCTATTGCGCCGCCAAGTGATGATTTGGGATCGTTCGTACCTCATGGGGCGTGCAATTATGGTCATCGTCATGGGTCTTCTCTACGACTCAACGTTCAGGCAGATGGATGACACGGACAGTCAGCTCATGTTTCATTTGCTCTTCTCGTGCACCATGTTCCTGTCAACGAGTCAGGCGTCACAAGAGTCTACGTTCATGGATGATCGTTCAGTGTTCTACAAGCAACGCGGAGTCAACTTTTTTCGTTCGAGCGCGTACGTCCTGGTGACGTCGATTACCTAAATATTGCTGGGTATTGTTGAGACAGTGGCGTTTGCCCGCACGATCGTGTACTGGTGTGGTGGGTTTGTTGCTCTGGCCGACCGCTTCATCGTCATCTTAGTGACACTGTTCCTGTGCTAGATGTGGTTCACGAGCTTCATCTTATTCCTGTTCTCCGGCTTGCCCAACCTGACAATTGCGCAGCCCGTTTTGAACGTATGCGTGCTCTTCTTCGTGCTGTTCAGTGGCTTCCTCGTTACGAGGGGTAATACCCTCGAATGTATAATCTGGATGTACTGGATGGATCCAATCGCGTGGTGCATCCGAGCCTTGGGCGTGAATCAATTCCTAGCTCCTGAGTACGATATGTGTGAGCGGACTGGAACAGACTATTGCAAGAAGTACGGCAAGACGGTTGGTGAGTACTGCCTGTGTGTGTTCGATTTACACACAAAGTCCATGTGGATCTAGTGCGGCTGGAGCTTCTTCAACGCTGGGTACTTTGCGTTTGTTTTCGGCGCATATTTTCTACTGGAATATTAGCGCTACGAGAGCCCTGATGGTGTTATGACGATCGAGGAAACCGATGAAGAGACAGCAGAGTATTCCAAGATGCCAACCACGCTAAGTAGAGCGAGAATGTAATTGAGACTCTTGAAACGAATGGTGGATTCCACACCATGAAAATCCTACGGGCCGTGGTGTTGCCATTCCGGTAACCTTCGCCTTCCAAGATTTGAGGTACTCCGTTCCGATGCCTGGTGGTAAGAAGGATGAAGATTGATCTGCTCAAGGGTATGTCGGGTTTTGCACTTCCTGGAACGATGACAGCGCTTATGGGACCTCCGGTCCAGGCAATTCAACACTCATGGATGTCATTGCAGGTCGCAAGACGGGTGGGAGTATTCGCGGCAAGATCCTGCTCAATGGACACCCCACCAACGACCTCGCTATGAGAAGATGTACGGGTTACTGTGAGCAAATGGATATCTACTCGGAGTCGGCCACAATTCGTAAAGCTCTCATTTCTCGACGACGCTGCGTCAGGATGCGAGCGTGTCGGCAAAACAGAAGATGGCATAGGTAGACGAGTGTATAAAACTGTTGGAGTTGGGATCCATCGCCGACAAGGTCATTCGCGGCTCATCCACGGAGCAGATGAAACGCATTACCATCGGTGTCGAGCTAGCCGCACAACCTAGCATTCTCTTCATGAACGAACCCACGAGCGGTCTCGATGCGCGCTCTGCAAAGCTCATCATGAGTGGTGTCAACAAGATCGCCGACTCGGGCCGCACGATCATTTGCACCATCCACCAGCCGAGCACCGAGGTGTTCAACTTGTTCGACTCACTGCTGCTACTTCGCCGAGACTAACGCATGGTGATTTTCGGTGAATTGGGCCAAAACTCCAAAAACCTCATCAACTACTTCGAGGCGTTCCCTTGTGTTAACCCCATCACGCCCGACTACAATCCAGCGACCTGGATGCTTGAGTGTATTGGTGCCCCTGCACAGCCGACGGATTTCGCAGAACTCTTCGATGCGAGGTGCTGATGGAAGAAGACTTGGACCAAGACAGTGTGCTGCATCCGTCATTGGGTCTTCCGGAACTCATGTTTGACCGGAACTGTGCGTCGAAGCCCTAGGTGCAGTTTGAACTGCTATATCACCGCTTCTTTCACATGTATTGGCGCACACGTACGCACAACCTCACACGATTGATGATCAGCATGTGCTCGGATGGATTTTCGCCATTATTTTCTAAGGAATCGATTACTCAACGTACGGCGGTACCAACTCTGGTGTGGGTGTGGTTTTCGTCAGCACTATCTTTCTCTGCATCATCGGCTATAATAGCGTGCTACCCATCGCTGCTGAAGAGCGCACAGCGTTCTATCGCGAGCGAGCAGCTGAGACGTACAATGCACTCTGGTATTTCATCGCCGGCACATTGGCAGAGGTCCCGTACGTGTTCCTGTCCAGTCTGTTATTCTGCATCATCTTCTTCTCGAGTGTTGGCTTCACTGGATACGTCACCTTTATCTACTATTGGCTGGTGGTTGCTATGAACACGCTGTTCTTCTTGTACTTTAGTCAACTCACGGCATACTCGATTCCTAGTATTGCAGTGGCCTCCACGATTGGTGCTCTATGCAACACACTCTTCATGATGTTCTCTGACTTCAATCCTTCTGCGGGAAGTAACCCGACTGGTTCATTGGATATCGCCGCCCACGTACACGATTGCGATGCTGATCTCTTTGGTTTTTGGTGATTGCTCAAAAGAAGGCACGGACAGCATCGGCTGCCAGGTGCTGCAAAATACGCCACCAACAGTAGGCCACACGACACTAAAGGGGTACGTGGAGAGCAAATTCGACATGCATCACGACGATATGTGGAGAAACGCCATGATTATGATCGTCTTGATCGTCTGCTTCCGCATCTTAGCGTTCGATACATTAATCATCTCAAGCACTAGGTTGATAATACACCGTAGCTTGTGTTGCCTACCAAACGAAGTGGTTAAGATGATTACACTTGTGCTGCTTGATTCCATCCTTTTCTTGCACGTTCATTTGGAATTCTCTCTGGTATGTTTCTGGTATCAACTACTTCATCCATACATTCCACAGCATCAATCGGCATCAATCGAATTTCCCACGAAAATACACGCTCGAGAACACATAATAATCCACAAAACAGTGCAATTCGAACCTCAAATCACGGTGATCACGCATTCACAGCACCTCGAATCGACTGA
>PCFV01000047.1:0-89968 GCA_002812785.1 Phytophthora litchii | reverse complement strand
ATACCAAGCGGAACTGGCGCGCTTGAATGAATTTTATTAAGAAAACTAGTTAAACCACGGTAAGCCAGCTGAAGTAATGAAGAGCAAGAACAGTTAGTTGGAAGTAAATTTTTGTTCAGATTTACTTCTTGGCCATTTTCTTCGTGTATGGCACAGCATTGCGCAAGTCAATACAGTCTAGACGCACTGTGCCCAAGACGCGCTCTGGTAGCTCCATAATGCTCTGTGCCTCAATCACAAAGGCCAAATCAATGATAAGGTCACGAGAGTAGCCCAACAACAGCTTCAGGATGCCCGTAGCTACTGTGCTACTGCCGATGTCGTAGTCTGCCTCCAAGTAGTTTTTGCCCTGGTAATAGTTCTGGTAGATCTTGGTGCCTAGGATAGCCGGTGTGGTGCCGACACCCTCGCGAATAGGCCATGTACCTTGGACGACGCGCGGAATCAGTTTGATACGCTGAGTTCGAAAGTCATCGTTGGGGCCACGCAAGACTTCATGACAGAGGTCGGCGAAGACTGAGTTCTTCTTCAATTCTGACGGGTCTTCTGGTGTAAAGTACAACACAAGTGAGTGGTGTGGTGGACCAGGGAGCATGAAATTAATGATGAAGATGAATGGACGATCTTCCAACGCTGGATTTGTGACCGGATTTGATGAGTCGGTGCCATCAAAGCCATCTCCAACGAAAGAAGAAACTCCGATGTGCTTTATAGCCGCGTTGGACTTGTACAGCTCCACATTAACCAATCGGCACGCTTGGCGCGATGACGGCACCTTCATCTTGGAGGATAAATATTGGGGTCCGCGGATCATAAAGCCTGTAGCGCATGGTTCACTCCAGAACTTGGTCGGCAACCCGTGCAGCACAGAGAGGTCGGTACGATACCTTTCGAGCATTGGGAACTGCTTCTCGGTAACAATTTGTTGACTTGATAGAAGTGATTTGTCGCCAAGGCTTAATCGTCGACGGTCCGAAGATGCAGTCACTGGTCGGACAGTTCGCAATCCCTCCGCAGCCGTGATGGCTGTAATCATTTCCAAGAAGAACACACCGTAGGCATGAACATAGTACCATGAACGCGCAAGCTTCGAGTCAATCCAACCATTAGGATTCATCTGAATTGTCAAGGTCACCCAGCACTCCTCAAAGTGGTTGTCGTGGTCCTCTTGTACGCGTGGAGAGATGATAAAACCACCGCCCATAATATTTGCACGCACAGCTCCTGTATTGCGAGGACAATCTGTGTGTGTCGTGGACTGAAAGCAAATGAAATATGAACCATCCGGCTCCATGCGCCAGTAGCGCAGCATGCACAGTTCACGGGCGCTGACGAAGACTGGCCACAGATATGTCGGAAAGAGCTTCCAATACACCACATCGCTGTGGTCCTCTGTGTGTTCTTCAAGAACGCGAGCTTCCTCGATAACGTGGTTCGAAGCGTAAAACGGACTGTTTACCTTCATGAGCATCTCAAACACTTTTCTTGGTGACGCGTTCACCTTGAGACTAGTGCGAAGCGCTGGTGGGGGTGCAGACGTTCGAAGGCTGTTCTGTTGACTCAAGCGCTCAGTATCTACGCGTAATTTACTGGAGAACTCGTACAGCTTCCAAGATGTCTCTTGTGAAAACGTGGCCGAAGTGCGGAAGCTCTTTGCAATGGATCGCGGCATGGACCCAAATGAACCGGATCGCTGTCGGGTTCCAGGATGGAGTGTTATTGACCCACCCTTTCCAAAGGACTGCTGTGATACGGATCGTACTCTAGATGATCCACTGACTGACGCGATTGTGCCGTGCAGTCTACTTTCAGGTAATGGAGTGACGCTAGCTTCCTCCATATCGGAGTCGTGGTCCATGTACCAATTCAAATAGCGCTTCCATTGCTCTTCGGCCTGCGCAATACACTCAAGGATGCTGTTACGCCACCAAACTGCAGTCTCGAGTGATTCCGCAGCAAGTGCGATAGGGCCTTTGCTGCGGCTTTGGGCCATCATGGCACCTGCCGCACCAGCGCTGGCGGCAGCAGCCGCACTCATGCTCATGCCCATCACACCCATACCAACGCCAGCCAGACCACCCGTCAGCACCACAGCCGTCGCTGCTGTAGCTGCTGCAGCTGCCGCTGCCGCACGGCTTCGAAATTTGCGTGACGTGGCACGCTTGACACTTGGTCTTGCATCAAACTCCGTCTCGTGAGATAATGTCGTCGAGTCCAGTGGAGACTCATTTCCAAGTCTAGACGGAGTTGTTCCCGGAGTCAACTCGCCAACTGCACTCTCCTCCACCTCATCGTTCGTCGCATGGTTCAAGTGTCTGATTCTGAAGGTAAAGAGCTTTTTGGTCTCAATTTTACTCGGTGATTCTCTCACTTCATCCACTGTCGTACCGGGTCCCAGTACATACCATCCACGTGGCTCTTTGTCTCCTTTCTTCCTAAAGTAGCACAAGAAGTGCGTGCCATTAGGAGTAGAACGGATCATGAAGTACCTCTCTCTCCACAAATTGACGTGTTGACCCTTTTTGCGGAGCCATCCTTCCATTCTGATCTCCCCTGTAGTAGGTGGCAGCATCTCCTCCATCGTCTCACCTGTGGTATCAACAGGAACTGCAGCTCTAGAAGTCGACGAACTCGGCACTGCAGAGCCTCCTCCAAGCATAAATTGGCGGTCGCGCTCGCGACACATTTCCTCGACTATCTGCAGCAGTCTGGGCTTCATCACCTCCCTCACGGCGCTGTCATCAAGGCCTCTAGATGATGAACTCGTCGACGGTATATTTACATCTGTAGCAGCTTCTATAGCTCGTTTCCGGGCGCGAAACTCGGCCATCAGCTCTTCGTAGAACAATCGAGCTCGTTCCTGGAACAGAGGATCTTGTGCAGGCCGCAGTACGCGTGTATCGGCCCCAGTAACGGGTTCTCCAGCGTGCACGGAGAGATAGAGCTTCTCCAGCGCCTTGAATACCACGCGCTTGCCATTCTCGCGACTAGCGTAGCACGCCGTGATGTAGTCGGCACACACAATGTCCAGCAACATGTTGAGGCGGTCCCCGTCCAGCAGAATGTCCGGGATCATACTCGCGGGTCGCTCATCTTCAGCCTCCATGTGTCCAACTACTGCAATTGGCAAATGACTAAAATCGGCGTCGGCTGGACTATTCTCGGCTTGTCATAAGTCGGCATAGTGGAAGTAAGTCGCATTTGCGACATCTGAGTATAAGTGGATGCAAAACGAACGATGACCTGATCCTGGACCAAAGTGTATCGGCAACGGACGTCACCACTTTCGACTTTGACACTCATCACAACAGGAACGTTGACAGCCTTCATGCACTTTGGATGCAAGACAATTTGATTCATTATTGGTGAGATGGAAGTCACTACTATACTAGCAGGTCGATTTAGGCGACGCAAATGCCCTTGATGATCGAGTCGATCCAGGGTCGCACACTGGACACACGAGAGTAAACACTCATGCCGCCAACCTCGCCACAACCGGCGTTGCTGCTGACCAAACCCACCAGAACATCACGTTTCTTCTTCTGCACAATGACAGCACCACCTTCGTCACCCATGCACGATTTGGTGGCCGAGACACCACGAGAGCATAGTTTGGTCTCATCAATAGTCAACTCGGTCGAGCAGATCTCGTTGCTCACCAACTGTACCTCCACGCTCTGGAGGTAACGGGACTGCACGGCTTCCGCCGTGGTGTCGTTCCAGCCGAGACGACCACCCTTGGTACCGGACTTGACGATCGTTACGGCTGGGTCCAGGATCACCGGTGTGAAGGACGACTCCATCTCAAGCTCGAGAATAAGAAAGTCGTTCTGGAAGTCTGTATTATTCGGATGCACCAGGAAGGCCACAACCTTGATCTGTTCACCACTGTCCGCGCCAGTGTACGAGTCCGAACCAATAGAGACCCAACGAATGTTGTTCGGAATGCAGCTTGCGGTGGTAAGGACGTGGGAGGGACCGATAAGAGCACCCGCGCAAAAGTTGGCGCCGTCCTTGGTGGAGCGCACACCAGCGACATAACTCTTACCAGCCTTAATCTCCGTGACGGGGACGGTGATCAGATCACTTGCGAGGCTGGAAGTCGTCGCTTGAGCATTGACAGAGCTCGAGGCCAGGGTAGCGAACACAGCAACGAGGGCGGTCACGAACTTCATCTTGATCTCGCAAAGCACAATACCAACGGTGACACAAGTCCGCAAAAGCTCAAATGGCTCAACTGCCTCACGCTCAAACTTTGCGGCAAAGCGGACAAGTCAATCCAGATGGACTCGACTACCATCGATGTGTTAGGTTCGTTTTCGCATTGCACTGCATCAAGAGGGAATTCTTCATGGCAAGTTTTCATTACTGGAGCTCAGCGTACGGCAGTCGTTAAGTTCGGTTGCTCCGAATGTTGGGGCAGCATCTGTACAACCAGACCTGAGAACCAGGATCTGCCAAATCCTGCAAAGCTTCTGCTCAGTTGAAGAGACCGCGGAAGCATTGTCAAAAGCGGGTAAGCTCTATGATGAAGAGTTGAGCAACGAGCTGGATGGCTCTGCTTGGGTTGCGGTCTTTCCTTGCCCTCCAGCCGATACTCTGGCTCGCGGTCTCAGTAGGCGCAGAAATTGCGTCTACCGAGATCTTCGATCGGTTGACCATTTCAATGGCGTTCAAGTGACTCATGTTAACGTCATTGATGCTGGGGCGTGAATGCGTTGATTTCAATGTGAACAATGCTGTTCACTGAACATGTACTCTTCGTCCGAACTCAATGCGTAAATGCAACAATTCTTTGCAAGACGCACGAGCAATTATCGATGCGAATTTTGTAGCGCTCATCTACCGTACATCCAGATGAATTTTGGAGTGCACATCTCACTGTAAGGCCTGTTTCCAGGAGGGGCTTGTCCTTGCTCGGGACAGCGGCAAGGCTCACTGCATGGCTTAACCCTGCATTACATCAGCTGGACATCACACCACTTTGGCTTTTGTTGGCTTCATCACACCGCGTTTCGAGCGCAACCAAACTAGGCATAAAGATGAAGGTCGCTTCAGTTTTCGTTGCTGCTTTTGCCGCACTCGCTGTTACCGCCTTCCCCGCTGGTGCCTCCACTGATGCTGTGCAACGCAAACTTATCCTCGGTGGAACCACCGTGCCCAAGGGTAGAAAGACTTATTACGCGGGTATGCGTCACACTGCTGACGGCAAGAACTTCTGCGGCGGAACTCTCATTAGCCCCACGCACGTACTCACAGCCTCGCACTGCATCGTGTATGACATTCGGTGGGTCTCTATCGGCTCGCACTACAATAACGGCACCCAGGACGGAGAGCAGATCAAGGTCGTGTCGGTGATGAACCACCCGAACTTCACGGAAGACTTGAGATTCTCCAACGACTATGCCATTTTGGAGCTGGAAGTACCGTCGTCAATCACACCCGCGAAACTGGCCAAGGCCGATGGCTCGGACTTTAAGGACGGCGCCACAGTGACGACCGTGGGAACGGGACGCTTGTCAGAGGGCACGACGGCCTTGGCAGGGCACGAGCTGCAGCGCGTAGAATCGACTCTGATCACCAATGAACAATGTGCAAGTGATGGTAAGATCACTGTGGACGACTCCATGATCTGTGTAGCAGGCCAGATCAGCAAGGGCTACTGCGATGGCGACTCTGGTGGTCCGGCCTTCATTGAGTACTCGGACGACGATGCCGATGATGTTGTTGTTGGTGTTGTTAGCTGGCGCAACTGGCGAGACGGCGAGGTGTGCGGGCGCGGAAGGAGCGTGCCCATGGTGTACTCCCGCGTCTCGTACGCACGTAGTTGGATCGACCCCATCAGGGCGACCTCATGCTTCGACTAACGACTAGATAAAGCACCAGACTTGGGCGATAATACAAATATCATTTCTACGCGGTGGAGTCATGCTTCATAGCCATAATGCTAACATGCAAGTGTCAGACAACGATTGCAAAGTAGAGAATCCAGCACAATGACATTGGATCGGGCGTCAACATACTACACAAGTTAGGTACAACTCAACAGAACCAGTCTACGAAAAATGGTAGCAGCAAATGCCTAATAAACGACGCTTGCGATGGGCCTCGCTGGTGATGCACAGCGCTCGTTTCCATAGTCGTTGAACGCGACGGCCATAACTGACCAACCTCCTTGCTGTCTTCTACTCTAGTAGTTCTAGAGAACCTAGTTGTTCTAGACTACCTCGCTAATTCTACGGAGAATTGCTGCCGCGGAGAAATGGCCATCAGAAACGCCCTGTCCGTTGTCTAGGCTTCAGCTTCCCAATGCAAATCGCAGCCGATGTATACTATACGCAATTAAATGTGCTACCGGAAAATTCGACAGCAAAATGCGTCCATTCGCCTGTATACAGTCCTTGAATCCGGACTCCAAGCAAGTCTTTTTTTCTAGTATCCGGAAATGTGACAAAGATCACACGCCTCTCACTTCAACACAAATTCTGCTATGGCCCACAATCTCATTTGCGAAAAGATCAAGCGCAACGCAAGTGTGGGAAGGAAGAGCTGTGCCATGGCTGACACGATGCATCTGTTGCACCGCGAGACCGCCAGACACAAGCCACTGTTCGCGCTAAAGATCCCTGAGCGAAATCTGCAGCCCGTGATGCACCAGACCAAGGTCGAAGCGGATCTTGCCAATCCTGAAACCAGTAAGAAGGGTCTACAGGAGACGCTCACGTGGCTCGAGAAGCAGCGGCAACACGTACAGGCGCAGGATGGCAACCAGCGCCGCAAGCGTTCGTCCACGTTCGTGCGCTCGGTGTTGCGTCTGCTCAGTGGAACGAAAGAGCAGATCAGCGACAACAATGCAGTTGAAGAAGAGGACAACACACCCAAACTTCCAGTGCCTTGGGGACAGGATGCGCTGAATGCTGACTGGTCAGAAGTGGGCTTCCGACTCCTGGATCAACCCATTATGCAGGACATGAATCGTGTGCGCTCGTTCATCGCCAAGGAGGAGCTGTTAAGTGCCTCTCCACAGGGAATTATTGCGCTGGCGAAGTGGTTGCAGCGCTTTGACAACCACGTGCGCCACGTGGTGACGTTGAAGGAGTATTTACTAGAGGAAAACACGCTCGTTGCCGGTGTGGGACACAAGGTCACTACGTTATACGATGCGTACGATGAAGCCTTGGCGGTAGCACTGGAAAAAGTGCACGACGAGCGTCGAGACTTGAGTAATGCTGTTTTGCACATGTTTGACGAGCTGGAGAAGATTTTGAAAGGCGAGGTGACTGCGGTGAAGCACTTGATCACGCAAACATTGACAGAGAAGGAGGAGTACGAGGCCTTGAGCACGCTGTTTAATCAACTCACGAGTGACGATGAGTGCGGCGTGATTGTGGCTCACTTGCTTGGCTGGATGCACAACAATATGAGCGAAGACGATGTGCGTGTGTTCCTTGCGCTATTCAACCCAGACGTACAGGACAGAATTGCAGGCGAGTGGATGCGTATGTATGCATCGTATCTTCACTTGTTGGACGAGTTTTCCATCAACTACGAAAGTTCGCTCTCGTATTTTACATGAAGCATTTATGGACAACTTGCGCGTGATCGAGATGCGCCACGACGAAGACATGCCACGTCGCTACTGGTCGAGCTCGCACAACGCTCAGGATATCCGAGTATTGGAATTGTTGCTGCAGCGCTGTTACTTTTGGCGATGTCACAACAAGTGGCAGCGAGATATACGTTTAAACAACAAGATGAGGTCGTCTGGCGGTCACAGACCGCGCTTTTGCAGTATATGAAGCTCCTGCGTTAGTACTCGATGCACTATTATAATTTCACATTCGTTTGAATAATGCTCAAACAACTTCAATTTCAAGTAATTATGTGGTACACACCATAACATGTTAACCACATTAAATATAGGTTTTTTCCTGTGAGGTTGTTCATCCAACTTAAGCTCAGCAACCAAGCAAGGCGATCTCGAGGAAGCGTAGCTCAGGTCATGACGGAGAAGGACGAGAAGGTGGGCGTGAGTCTGTCCTCCACGGGACAGTTCGACCAGGACATCTACGGGTCCAGCGGCAGCGACCGCTTTGCCGGCTACAGCGCTACTGTCACGGAAGAAGGAGACGAAAACGAGCAACATACCGAAGACCATCATTCTCGCTCCAAGAAAGCGTCCAAGGCTCCACACGAAGGCGGTGATGGGCTCATTGACGACAACTACGACCCATTCGCTGAGGCGCGTGAGGACAATGGCTCAGGCCTCGTGAACACGCGCATTGTGGATCGAGAGAACGCGTACAGGAAGCGCCGCTTCGAGCGCATGTTGTCGCCTGAGCGAGGAGACGCCTTCGGGGACAAGACGCCAGCTCGTAGCTACAAGGATATTATGCAGACACAGCAGCTGGAGCAGGAGCGCGCCGAGGTGGTGCGTAAGATCCAGCAGAAGCGTGAGGAGCAAGAACAGAAGGAACAGGGACAGGAGAAACAGGACGTGGACGCCACACCCAAAAGGCGACGCAAGAGAATGCGTTGGGACCAAGAAGGACCAACGACGGACGGAGAGAGCCAATCTGAGTGGGACACAGCGTCCGAGAGCTCGGCGAGTTCTGTGGCTGCTACGCCCACACGAAGTTCGTCGAGATGGGATGCTACACCTGTGTCGGGGTCTGCAGTGGGCGCTACGCCTGGAAGGAAGAATCGCTGGGATGAAACACCAGTTCCAAGCAATGGAGCATCGAAGTGGGACGCCACACCTGTGAATTTGGGAGGAGTGACGCCTGCAGGAACAGGAAAGCGTTCGCGCTGGGATGAGACTCCAGTTTCGGGGCCGAATGATATGGCTACACCCGGAAAGAATGTACAGATGACGCCGGGTGGATCGATGACTGATATTATGAGTGGCACATTGACGCCAGAGCTAGCACAGCGTTTGCGCTGGGAACGAGAGATTGAGGACCGCAACCGCCCCATGACGGATGAAGAGCTTGACGCGCTGTTCCCAGCGACAGGATACAAGATTCTTGATCCTCCTGCGTCATATGTGCCCATTCGGACACCATCGCGGAAGTTACTTGCTACTCCTACGCCGATGGGTCAGACCCCAGGCTTTGCGATGCAGGCCACACCAGCGCGTGAGGACTATGGCGTACCTGTTGCGACGCCTTCAGGTGGTGATGGTAGTGCCATGCCGTTTATTAAGCCGGAGGACTACCAGTATTTTGGCAAGCTGATGGATGAAGTGAACGAAGAAGAGCTGGACCCAGAGGCTGCCATGGAGCGTAAAATCATGCGCTTGTTGCTAAAGATTAAGAACGGCACCCCACCACAGCGTAAGACTGCGTTGAGACAGCTTACAGACAAGGCACGTGAGTTTGGTGCCGGAGCTTTGTTTAATCAGATCTTGCCATTGCTCATGGCGCCCACGCTTGAGGACCAGGAGCGTCACTTACTCGTCAAGGTGATTGACCGTGTACTCTACAAGCTTGATGACCTTGTTCGCCCCTACGTCCACAAAATTTTGGTCGTGATTGAGCCTCTGTTGATTGATGAGGATTACTATGCTCGCGTGGAAGGTCGTGAGATCATCTCAAACCTTGCAAAGGCAGCAGGTCTCGCGACTATGATTTCTACAATGCGTCCAGATATCGATATTGATGACGAGTACGTCCGTAACACAACAGCTCGTGCCTTTGCGGTGGTTGCATCGGCGCTGGGTATCCCAGCGCTACTACCTTTCTTGAAGGCTGTCTGTCAGTCGAGAAAATCATGGCAAGCTCGTCACACTGGTATTAAGATTGTTCAACAAGTCGCTATCCTTATGGGCTGCGCTGTACTGCCGCATCTAAAGCATCTTGTGGAAATCATAGAGCACGGTCTCGAAGACGAGCAAAAGGTGCGCACTATCACAGCGCTTGCTCTTGCTGCTCTTGCTGAAGCTGCACACCCGTATGGCATTGAGTCTTTTGACTCGGTTCTACGACCACTGTGGCGCGGTACCCGGAAGCATCACGGTAAGGGTTTGGCAGCATTTCTCAAGGCTATTGGTTTCATTATTCCTCTCATGGACGCTCAGTATGCCAACTACTATACGGTGGAGGTGATGGAGATATTAATTCGTGAGTTCCAGTCGCCCGATGAGGAAATGAAAAAGATTGTGTTGAAGGTGGTGAAACAGTGTGTCTCTACAGACGGTGTTGAAGCATCCTACGTCAAGGAGAAAATATTGCCGGAGTTTTTCCGACACTTTTGGGTTCGTCGTATGGCCCTTGACCGACGGAACTACCGCCAGCTAGTGGAGACGACTGTGGAACTTGCGAACAATGTTGGTGCTAGCGAGATTATCTCACGAGTGGTAGATGATCTAAAGGACGAGAGCGAGCCATATCGTCGTATGGTCATGGAAGCAATCCAAAAAATTATATCGAATCTGGGTGCCACGGATATTGGAACGGATCTGGAGGAAAAGCTCATTGATGGCATTCTTTATGCTTTCCAAGAGCAAACATCAGATGACACCTTTGTCATGTTGAACGGGTTTGGTATTGTTGTAAATGCTCTGGGAATTCGCGCAAAGAATTATCTGCCGCAGATTTGCGGTACTATTAAATGGAGGCTGAACAACAAACCAGCAAAGGTGCGCATGCAGGCCGCTGATCTGATCAACCGGATTGCTGTTGTCATGAAGACGTGCGACCAGGAGCCGCTCATGGGACACATGGGTGTCGTTCTGTACGAGTATCTTGGCGAAGAATATCCTGAGGTGTTGGGTAGTATTCTTGGTGCGTTGAAGGCTATTGTAAACGTGATAGGCATGAACAAAATGACGCCGCCCATCAAGGACCTGCTTCCACGCTTGACTCCCATTCTTAAAAACCGACACGAAAAGGTTCAGGAGAATTGCATCGATTTGGTTGGTCGTATCGCCGATCGTGGTGCTGATATGGTATCAGCTCGTGAATGGATGCGTATCTGTTTCGAGCTTCTGGACATGCTGAAGGCGCACAAGAAGGGTATTCGACGTGCTGCTGTCAACACATTTGGCTACATCGCCAAGGCAATCGGCCCTCAGGATGTGTTACATACACTGCTAAACAATCTGAAGGTACAGGAGCGACAGAACCGTGTGTGTACGACAGTAGCCATAGCCATTGTCGCGGAAACGTGTTCACCATTCACAGTAGTTCCAGCTCTAATGAACGAGTACCGCGTTCCGGAATTGAACGTGCAGAACGGCGTACTCAAGGCGTTCTCGTTCATGTTCGAGTACATCGGTGAAATGGGCAAGGACTACATTTATGCTGTGGCACCGCTGCTTCAAGACGCGCTAATGGACCGCGATCTAGTGCATCGCCAGACTGCATGCACAACGGTTAAGCATTTGGCATTGGGTGTGGCTGGCTTGGGCTGCGAGGACGCTTTGATGCACTTGCTCAACTTCGTGTGGCCGAATATTTTCGAAACGTCTCCGCACGTGATCAACGCCGTGTTTGAAGCTGTGGAAGGCTG
Source organism: Phytophthora litchii (assembly GCA_002812785.1). NCBI lineage: Eukaryota > Oomycota > Peronosporomycetes > Peronosporales > Peronosporaceae > Phytophthora > Phytophthora litchii. The sequence continues at coordinate 78,457 of PCFV01000047.1, read as the reverse complement.
TCGTGTGGCGCTGGGCCCGCACGTGATCCTTCAGTACGTTCTACAGGGTCTGTTCCACCCGGCGCGCCGCGTGCGTGAGGTGTACTGGAAGATCTACAACTCCCTGTATATGTACGCGCAGGATGGTCTGACGCCTGCCTACCCGGCCCTGGACGACGACGGCGTGAACTCGTACAACCGCACTTACCTGGAGCTCTGCATCTAGGCTACATCCTCATATCCAAGTAACCACCGACTGAAGCAGAAGAGGTTCCGAGGGCATGACGCAGACAGATGATCCTCTGGTGGATGTGTGCAAGTAGCCTAGTCATCGCGTGGTAAAAGACAACCAGTCTAATATATTTGCAAGTGTTTGGCTGTAAGTGCGTGGTCCTTGTCAATTCTAGTCTACAAGCGGCTTCACTACAGAATCCTGTCGCTTGATTCGATGTAACTCTCGACTAAAGTACCGAACACCATCCAAATGTCCATTAGTGTGGATGATAAACTTTATCATAAAGGCGTCGTCCATCGATTCCCATATCCTTCAACGTGCACCGAATGGAATCAGTGTTGCCGGTCGGCCATCTGGTTCTACGCAATACCCGTCTATACAAAAGCCAACATCCGGTCAATTTGCAGACTCGATGTAAAACACTTCTCAGTTGCCAACTCGCCGCCTCCGCTTCACGTCTCCGACGACGTCCCCAGTCCCCCACCATGTTGCGCTGCCTGGTCCTCCTCCTCCTATCTCCGCTGACTTTGGCGCTACAGCCGCGCGACTTCCGCGTGCCTCCCGTGGACTTCACACAGCTTTCGAGCTCTTCGAACAACGCACACAATTTCGATTTGCTCGCAAAACTCCAAGAAAATGGGATCATTGCATTGCAAAATGTACCCAATTTCTCCACTCTTCGACAAGAGTATCTTCGTACTGCGGCAACTTGTGCGATGCAAGCGCAGAAAAAAGGTGCTGAATTTCTTCTCCATCGCCAATTGAGAGATGGCACGAATCGATACACTGTCAGTCTCGAATCCGGTCGCCAATTAAGTGAAACATTGAACCAAAGTGCCCAATTGCTGGCACTTTGCCCAGAATATGTGCAAGTTCACGCCGCTTTCAGTGCCGCAGTGGAATTGGCAGTTGCAAATGTGGGAACTGCACTTGATGCAACGCAAAAGTTCCACATTGTTGCCGAACAAGGAGCTGTTGTCATGACGGCGAGAAAACTACTGGAAGAATCCGTGCATTTGGATCATTTCCACGCCTACGAAGCTGCTCAAGGACGTCGAAAACTGGAAAATGACTCGGATATTAATGTTGCCGACATGTCATTGGAGTTACATACAGACAATGGACTCATGATTGCCATGACTGCACCTGATTATTTCGAGGTGTCAAACACTGGAGAGTTGCAACATCAAAACACTCAAGGCGAAGATGCAGGTTTGTTCATTCAAACGGCAAATGGTGAAATAGTGCGTCCGGTGTTGCAACCAGATGAACTCATTTTGATGCTGGGATCTGGAATTGACGACTGGATTAAAACCTCTCCACCTCTCCACTCGGTGTTGCATGGCATGCGTTATCCACGAACTGTTAGTGTGGTTGATGACGATGGCCAAGGCAATAAATTGTTGCGGTCGTGGTTTGGTAAAATGATTTTACTCGAGTCGCACCAGGTGATGGATAACACTGGTCTCACCTTTGGCCAGTATGCGAACCAGACGACTAGATACCTGGTACAGCAAGAAGCAGAGGATCATCAGGCTTTTGGAGCTGTTGCTTGCCCCCCACAACGTCATTTGGCTGCTTCGGACAACAGCTGCTCGCTCAAGATTTGTTCGTTGAAAAGTACAGCTTCGGCTTCGGATCTCACATATTCGTGCCAGATTACTTGCAACCACGACTCGACTAGTGATGCTGCGTTGTGTCAAAAGTACTGTGACTGCAAAGACTCGAGCAGTAGTGGAACTACGTGCTGGATGCTCTGTGTAGAGAACTTTTCGTCGGATGTGTGTCCTGGTGAGCAGGAATGCAACAATGCCTCAACAGAAGATAAGCTAGCCATGACGTGTGTTGGTGGGACGGTGGCTCCGTCGACCTCTGCCCCCTCGACTTCCAGTACGACAGGTGCCAGTAACGGAGGCAGCTCGCCAACGACGACTCCAAGCACCTCGGCTCCGAGTACTACGGCTCCTGTGACAACTTCTCCATCTTCTAGTGGTACGTCGACTGAATCACCAACCACAACGGCGCCTACTACTACTGCGCCAGTTACTACTATTCCAGATACTACTACGCCTACTACTACTGCTCCAACGACGACAGGATCTAACTCTGTGTCGTCTGCTGCAAATGCAGGTTCTGCTGCTTCATCAACGAACGTTGGTGACGAGTCGGTAGCTGCGTCAAACACTGGTGGTTCAACTGCTGACGGCACTTCTTCAGCTTCTACGTCATCGTCGGCGTCTTCTTCAACATCATCTTCGTCGTCACCTGCAAGCGTGATTCCGGCTGCGATCTTTGTCAACGTTGTCGCTGTGCTGGTAGCAGTTTTCTTGTGCATCCAGTAAGACTGAGAAACACAAATGTTTTGTGATTGCTTGGGGTAGCTGCTCACATATCGAATGTATTGCTGTTTACTTTATTGCTTGATCTTGCCAACTTTCTGTAACAACTCGTGCAGATTCAAGCGAACGCGAAGGCAATCGTAGAAATTTACTGATGAAGCGCGAGCAACGGTACATTACCCTTCACCTTGCTCGATACTACCTTGATCCTTGTGTTAACATGTGACTGAAAACTACATGTAGGTTGTGTTCGTCGCTAGCAGAAGCCTCGAGTAGCTGGAGGACGACAAGAGGTGGTTAAGAGGTGGAGCAAGATCCCGTACGCTCTAGAGTTCACGGACTTCTGGAACTTGGGACAACCAGTGTTGTCAGCACATTTGAGTGCATTATTCGTCACGCTGAATGAGATCCGACAACACAATGAATGGCTAGTGCACCGCGAGACGAAGCACCTTTCATTGATACTTGATGAGAACGGGAACGAGACTCGAGGACTGGAGACATGCAGTGAAGATGACGGAACGGCGGACGGGCATTACTTTGCGTACGAGTTGGAGTCGATGGAGATGTGTCTTGGGACGATCCTAATGTCCCGTGATCTTCCGGATGTGGTGCTTACGATGCTGGGAATGCCTGGATTGACTATATCGGAGTTGCAAGTGTCATTGGAGCAGGACCTACAGATGGGGGTTTTCCGTCCAAGTGAAGTACATTCACGAGATCTAGCAGCGCAATATCGCTGCGGGATGCTGTTCAACGCGATATTTTGTGGGCATTCAATCGTGGCACGGCTGAGCGATCAAGCACTAACTGTTCACCGAGCCACAATTGAGTCGGTTGTCATCCCGATGTTTGGAATGGATGATTATAATTTTTCGGGGTTGTGTTCGTCGCTAGCAGAAGCCTCTGTAGTGCAAAAGCTGACAATCAATGGTGCATTTCGGCCTCTAACACCGACACAACGTACGTGGCGTTGGCAATGGCTCACGTACGCGCTGTTCAGTAACGCGTCGCGATCGTCGATTGAAGAAATCAACTTGATGGGTGTCCAGCTAACTAACGCAGACGTCGATGCTATCACTGCGGTGCTAATGACAAGTCTTCCAGAACCAGATCAAGCTAATGCCACTACGTCTTCTCACGGAGGGAATTGTGTCAAATACGTATATGTTCCCAAAGGCACCAACGTGGGAATCAAGGAATCAATCGCTAGCCCAAATGATAGCACAACGCTGGAAACTGTCGATGACTTCATGTTTCGCTTTCTTCAAGATGACGGAGAAAATAATCTGGTCAATGTGCTGGTCCCTGGACGTGGTAACGGAGTCATTGCATCCGATGATGTTCGCAGATTTCTGGAAGACAACCAAGAAGCTCCATCTCACCCATGCCGTTCTCCAAATGGAATAACCTCGCTAACTCTCGCAATTGATAGCAACGCAGAACAGGATATGTCCGTGCTGATTCGTTTCCTGCAGCTTGTTGGAAACTCCCTCCTGAAGCTTTCAATTCAGATGGTCAGATCTGGTGATATTGACGTTCATGAAATCTTAAAAGCTTGTCCAAAGCTGGATCAGCTCTTCTTAGATAGTGTGTCCATTAACTTAGACACTTTGATGTTTGACGTGGAGAACGGCGACGCAAACATCCGCTGTTTTGGTCTTGCGTTCTACAACGCACCAGCTGAAGTCGTCACTCGATTCGCCAAGAAGCTGGCGGACCCACAGAGTGCACTCGCTCATGGAATGCGTGAACTGTGCTTGAGTGCCAGCAATCCCATGAATGACGAGAACGTGCAGGCGTTCCTCAATGTACTGAAGACAAACGACAAGCTGGTGTACCTCGATTTGCTGGTGTTACCGACACTATTCGACAAATATGCTGCTGCTTTTCGAAAACATCACCAGGAAACGCTCAGCATTGAAAAGGAGAAGTTACCTCTTCGTTGTCGTTTGGCGTTTCTCAGTGTTGTCCGTGGTCACAACACACCCGTAAACGACACCTTCCTCCACCTCGACAACCACCTACTTCTACACATATTTTCTTTCGCAGCGGTCAGTGCAAAACGCACAGTTTGCCTTCGATGTGATCATTGAACGAAGACTACCTCTGGCATTTATTTGAGAACTGATACTACGATTGATAAGATTGTAGTATTCCTCATACTCATATTGATTGACATCCTGACAAAATCATAAGTACTTTCCAAGATTCATCGTCACCTTTCCCATCAAACCTCACAACTATCGTCATTTCGCATTCGTTCTGGACAACCGTAAAATGCGTTCAAGCTTTGAGGTAGCTTTCAAACGAGACTTCAAGGATGGCAAATGGCCTTTTGGTGGAGAAGGCGAACCAGACAGTGAACCTCTCCCGACAGGAGATGCGTGTGTCAAGATTAGTGAAATTTTGGCCTTAGTTGATGAACGCGCAGGAGAATACTCGTTCGGTGGTCTAGCCGATACCCTACCGTCCATGCCTGGACTATTTGTCAAAGATGTGGGAGTGATTTCGCTTCCACTCGCACCTGAGCAAGCACAGAAGTTGATCACGAAATGTGAGAAATCTCCTTTCGGACACAACATGAGCACGAAGATGGATGAGAACGTCCGTAGAAGTTGGCAGCTATCTCCTGACCAACTGGAGATCAAACACCCATGGTGGGAAGCTGGAATTGAAAAGTTGACGGAAGTCATTGCTAGTCGTCTGGGCTATAAGGGTGTTCCTCTGCAGTGTGTGCTCTACAAGTTGCTCGTGTATGGAGAAGGAGGTCACTTCGTCAAACACCAAGATACTGAGAAGGAGGATGGTATGATTGCGACGCTAGTTGTGCAGCCACCGAGCGTACATGAAGGCGGAGATTTAGTAGTGTACCGAAACGGAGTAGTAGAACACCGCCACGATTTCGGAAAAGCGACCGACACCGCTGCCTATTTCTCGCACTATGCCGTGCACTACGCAGACGCTGAACATGCTGTGGAGAAAGTGACGAAGGGATATCGCCTTGCTTTGGTGTACTCGATTTGTCTGCCTGTGACGATGCGCCACCTCGAGCGAGACCCCAATATGTCGATGGCTGATGAACTCGCCGAGGTGATCAATGGCATGGGATCTGAAGATGAGTCGTTTGCTTTACTGCTGTCACACGAGTACACCAAAAAGAGCATCGAAGACATGGGATCGGGAGCTCTGAAGGGTATCGACAGTGCACGTTTTCAAGTACTGGAAGGTGCGAATTCCCTCATATTTGATGACAAGAAACGTCGGTTCTTCATTGTGAAACTAGCCGTCAAGATTGATAACCGCCTTGATGACCAAGGGTGGGGAGATTGGGGACGCGAACAAGCTCTGCATTGGTACTCCATCGATGGACAAGATCTCGGACATTGGAAAGACGAAATATTTGTCAAGAAACTTAACTTCTTGAATCCTGGACACGAAACATTACGACAGTTGTGGAAATCCTACGGAAAGTCTGAAGACGTCTACACGGGTAACGAGGGACCGATCAAAAGCACCAAATATGCCAGATTCGCGATCGTTGCGTGGCCTGCTGACCAACATTTACAAAATATGATCAAGCTTATGTCTGCAGACCTTGCTGTTGAGGAATTGGTCTGTCACAGACCAGTAAGCGCTAGTTCACTTCGTGAGTTTCTAGACACGACCAGCTCAACGTATGGTTGGGGCGAACGGGACAGGTTTGATCGTCGTAAGGCTTCCGTGAGGTTTTGCCGATCGTTTTGTACGCTACTGGTTGAAGCTAACGATTCTGAACTGGCGAAGTTGTTTCTTGCACAATTTTGTCCCCGACTCGGTCATCTGAACGATAACTCAACACTTATCCCAGTTATGACCAAGATTGTCCGCACATTCGCCTGGAGAGACATCGGTGAAGGATTATTAGACGTTTTGAGCAAACGAACAAGCCGATCCAACTATCATGGAGAGGTTGGTGCCTCGGAAATGGAACTACTACTTCTTGTAGCCGGTGGATTGGATGATGGAGAAGCTAAACAAGCTCTGATCAAAGCAGCCCTAGAACAAGTGGACTTGACCATGAGGTCTTCTGAAGCGTTTGAAGTTTTGTGGACGAATGCTGTCCGTCCTGGCGATAAGTAGTCATTTGAAATGGCGACAGGCAGACTTGAAAAGATGGAAGCAAGTAGACTTGGGCCTTTTGTCGAGGTCTTTTCGCGATACATCAGTGACTATGATGCATCGGGTGTGCAGTTTGTGGTGCTTAAAACAATCGGTGGTAAGCGGATGGAATGGCTGAAAACCGAGATCCAGAGACTTGATACGATTGAGAAGGAGTTCTCGTGGAAAATGCCGTACGCAGAGCCTCCGTCGGATGATGATGAAAACAGAGAGTTCCAAGCCTTTTTGCAAAGTCCAGCGCAATCGACAACATTTAGAGGGTTACACGTATATACTGGAGAACTGCAAAAGTTTAGTGGACTTCGAGATGCAAAGCAGTTTGCCACTTTGTGGGCGAGTGATCAGTATGAGTCTTCGTATACGACAGAAGCTACTGAGGATGGAGATCCCATTGTGACAGTCACGAAGACGCGAAAGTGGTTTGACGAATCGCAGACGGAGTTGGCTCAATACCAAGCGGAACTGGCGCGCTTGAACGAAATCTATCAGTGAGTCTACCAAGGTACCCTATGTTGGGCAAGTCAGTTGATTGAATCGGTGAGTAATTCAAAAGAGATTGCAATGTTGTGTAGCAGCGAACTTTCGTGTCATCATTGCAGTAACCCTTTCACAAGTACATAGCAACACCAACGGACATAGTTTGTTGGGGGGACTGATGCCTTCTTGAAACTTCATACGTGGTCGTTGGACCCATAGCTTCCGTAAGTCGTTGCGGCACCACCAGGTCCGTAGCCACCACCATACCCAGGTTGGTTTTCACTTGAGTAGGTTGGATAGTTTCTGCTGTTATAGTTGTTGTCACCATTCGGCCGGTGATAGTTGTCTTCAGAACTTTGATAACGCCCTAAATCCGAGTTGCTGGGGTAGTTTCGACCGTCATAACTCTCTTCACCCGCTCGGCGATGGTACTCCTCTGAGTTCTGATAACGCATTGCATCCGAGCCAGTGGTGTACTTGGCAGCCGCATCATTCACACCACAACTTGAATAACTTGGATATCCTGGATTGTTGTCACGGCTCGAATAGTTTGGTGTTTCTCTCTCGTTGGCGTAGTAGCTGCTGTTTTCAACGCGAGAAGAGTAAGAAGTGTCTGAAGCATAAGCTGCGTCTCTGGTGTAGGACGGTTGTCTTTGAGTGTCATTGCCATTGTCCTGTCGACTCCAATACTCTTGGTAACTCTCATACTTCCCGGAGTTACTGGGGTAGCTTTCACCACTGCCACCCACATAACTTCTCTCGTTACTGGAATAGTGAGGATCTCTCTCCTCACTGTTATCAATGTTCATTCTACTGAACGAACCATTGATGTCAGCATCCCCACTGGTGCTCGGATAACTCGGAGTGTTGCTACTAGGATAGGTCGAGGGGTAGCTGGAGCTTTCTGGGTAGGTCGGTGATGCAACGGGAGTAGTTTGCTGCACGATGACTGAGCTTTTAGGGGAGTGCAGGTGTCTCTCCTTCTCACTGTCCGAGCTGCTACTAGAACTACTAGAACTACTAGAACTTGACCGGGACCTCGAGTCACGGGTGTCCTTGGGTTGGATTGGGACTTGCTCCGGTGTGGTTCCTTGCTTAGCGAGAAAATCCTCAGCAGCCTCTTTGGCTTTGTCGACAATGGACTTGTCCTTCTTCTCGACGTAGCCAGGTTGGAATTTCTCTTCTTCTCTCTTAGCAACCTGCTTCTGAGCATACTCGACCGCTTTCTCCTTGACATGGTACTTTTCGACCGCACCCATCGCTTTGATGAAGATGGAATCGTTGTCGTTCTTGTCATCTTTCTTGCTCGAGTCACCACTCAAGGCTTCCTTTGCCTTGTTCAAGAAATCCATACCTCACGATGTCAATGGACCTGGTCCTACGTGGCAAAAGCTGAAATGGACACACTGATCGAGCAAATCCACATGTCTGAGCGTCTCATGTTCATGGCCAGGGCAGACGTGGGTGAATTCCTCGGCACAAAATGCACGAACACCAACAAATAACGCGAAAGCTGCATGAACAACAAAACTTCAATTACATGTATATGCAACTCCTACACATCTAGCTGATCAGTAGTAGTTGTCGGTGGATGAGTAGCTTCCGTTATTTTGGTTTCTACCATTGCCTCGGTTGGTTCCTCTAGAGTAGCTCGAGTAGTTTCTGTTGTCCTCGTTATCATCCGATCGGCGTGAGAACGCGTTAGAGTTTTGGTACCGTGTCGAGTTTGACGGACTGTAGTTGTTGTTGTCTCTCGGGTAGCTCTGGTTGGCAGTATCACGGTTTAAGCCGTTTGAGTAGCCAGAGCTCGCTATGGTGGGGCTGGTGTAGCTGTTGTTGCACGAGTAGGAGGATGCATTGGTGTTGATGCTGCGACAGTGAGAGTCTCCTATGTAGCGCGAAGAACCATCGGAATTGAGGTCAGTTTCATAGCGGGACGAACGGTATGCTGAGCTACTATCGTGATCGGCCTTGTTTAAAGACTCGTAGCTGGTGTCTTCCTTGTTTGCACCCGGGTAGCTCGAATTGTTGTCACGGTTTGAATTGCTTGAGTAGCCACTGGAGTAAGAGGACGATGTGTTGGTGTTGCCTTGCTGAAAACGATCAGAGGCATTGCGTGAATCTCTAGTACCCGGATATCGATTCGCGTTTTCGTCACGCGAGGGGTACATGGAGTTTTCATCCAGACCGACGATGTTGGTGTTTTCCAAGTTGAATTTGTTGTAAGTAGAATCTGCTTGGCTCACGGTCGAATAACTCGAATTGGCACGACTCGAGTAGCCAAAACCAGTTCGATTAGAGTAGACACTGTCATCACGGGACGAGTAGCCGTCCTCGTTGTTTGGGCGGAAGTTGTCAGGACGATGTCGCGAATCATCCCTGGAGGGTGAATACTCGTTGTTCGAGTCCCCTTGTTTTGCTACGAAGTCTTCCGCAGCTTCTACTGCCTTCTTAGCCATGGACTTGTGTTTCGGCTTGTACCCAAGTTGATCTTCCTCCTCCCGTTTGGCGACTTGTCCTTGAGCGTACTCGATAGCTTTGTCGTTATACTTCTCGGCCGCACTCATCACTTTAGTGAAGATCGGCATAGTATACCAAAACTCGTGTATGGGGAAGGACTTGAAGGTGTTGATGGCAAAAAGCGAAATGGAGTGCTAGGCACTAGTTGAGCGAGGCGCTCTGATCCCAGTTGTAGTGATGTCTCGTGTACACGCACGCGCGTGGGTAAACTCTTGATGTGCTGAACAACAAAAGCACAACACGATATCAGGTCAACCATGATATCACTACGCAGTACATGTACAACTATCTCGATAGTCGTAGCACTTCAACTTGGAAAGTATGATTGTTGTTATCATCTCCATCAAGTAAATTGAAACTAATACATCCATGGCATCGACATCACTGACCGTCTCCTTTCATCGCTTCATCATGTGTTCTGTTGGTCAATCGATAAAATGAAAGCTGCGGGCAACTACTTAGTCATAGTTGTTATCCGAGGACGAGTAGCTACCATAGCTCTGGTTACCACCGGATGTGCCCATGCCACTGGAGCGGCCAGACTGGTTTGCGCTTCCGTGCATTCCGCGGTTCTCATAAACACCGCCTCCCATGGTACCCGTCTCATCGTCTCCGATACCGGCACTGGCGACTCGACTCGAGTTCCTTGAGTAGATTCCGTCATCATCGTCGTTGTCATTATCCGAACGGCGCGAGTACTCCTTGGAACTTTGTTGACGTCCCGAGCTCAAACCGGAGCCACCCGACGTGCCATAGTCACCATTCCCACGCCCCGAATCACCAGAATACCCGGACGTGGTTCTCTCACCGCCGAGACCACTTGATCCGGAATAGCGATTGTCTCCTCTCTCGCCGATCGATGAAGCATTGGGGTCGTTTTGGCGACGATCATCCCAAGCATCTCGCGGCACACTAGTGTCACGTGAGTAGTTTTTCGTTCCGACATCAGGATCACCACTAGTATCAGAGGAACGGTATGCCGAACTCGAATCCTGGTCAGTTCTTGAGCGATCGTCGTTGTCTTTCGACTTGTTAGTGCCTTTGCTGATCATATCTCGAATCGCGTCCATCTTGGCAAATTTGGTTGTGAAGCACAAAGCGAGTTGCCCCCGTTGCCAGTTCCCCGAAGAAAGCTTTGCTAGCTGCTCGCATGGTCGCAGCCGGGTAGTAAAGTATCAGTAAATTCTCTCTTCGTTGAGCTCATTCAGACCCGAAGTATTCGCCTGGTCTCTCCGAATGAGCAAGTCTACAACAGATCGATGGACGTCACTTTATGCCGCGGACTAGCTAAACGGACACTAGCAGGTGTAATCTGGCGACGTGAACTCGAAAACCATTGTATTGCATTGAGTATCAAAGTTCTGCAATACACATGCTAACTACAAGGTAGTTTACAACTCACAGACATCTAGTGCTTGGTGTACTTGCCCACAGCATCCTTAGCTTTGTCCAGGAAGGACTCGTCCTCCTTCTTGTGCGAGTCTCCATGTCCAGTGTACTTCTCGACAGCATCCTTGGCCTTGTCCAAGAAGGACTCGTCCTCCTTCTTGTGTGAATCTCCGTGTCCCGTGACCTTGCCCATAGCCTCCTTGGCCTTGTCAAGGATGGATTCATCCTCGTGGTGCTTTTTCTTCAAGAAGCCGTGGTCCTCGGCGTAATCCCTGGCTTGGTGCTTCATCGCCATCTTCTCTGCCTTGTGTAGCATCGAGTCCATCGTTGCAAGAGTTGAGGTGATTGTCGAACGTGCTGCTTGGCGTGCAAAAGCGAAAGTGAATCAAAGTATCCAATGCACCTCGGCATCCAAACCGAATCCTGCATCTGTCTGTGGAGCCTCATGGTCCGAGAAATCAGCCACGTGCTGATCTCAGTTGGATTGGATATTCCCGAGTTCACGCCAACTGAACACCTCCATCCTGTCAAGCAAATAATCATTTAACTGGCTGCAGGTGCTGCACTAAAGACATGGTTTGCAGTAGCATTGAATTGGTCGACAAGGTTGTCTTAGTGTCTAGTTTTAGTGTTTCTTGGCGAACGCCTTGGCCTTGCCAAAGAGGTCTTCCATCTGGTTGTCCTTCTTCTGAGGCTTCGGCTGTCCTTGTTTCGCGAGGAAGTCTTCCGCTGCTTCCACAGCTTTGTCGACAGCCGACTTGTCCTTGGCAACATAACCTGGTTGATGTTTCTCCGTCTCTCGCTTCGCCACTCGCTTCTGAGCGTACTCGGTCGCCTTCTCCTTGGCGTGATACTTTTCAGCTGCATCCATCGCTTTGGTGAAGACCGAATCGCTTTTCTTGCTCTTGTCCTTGTTGTTCGAGTCACCACCCGAGTACTTTTCTGCCGCCTGCTTTGCTTTATTGAGGAAGTCCATGGCGTCAAGTGATAGCGATTCAAGTCAAAAGGAGAAATGAGACTGACAGCTTTACCGCAAATCGAGACGGAGACCAACGTCTCATGCACATGAGGTGGATACTTCGACCGACTAAGCCACATCAAATGGCTACGTGCATCCCATGCCGCGGAATCTTCAAGAGAATCAACTCGATGAACAACAACGACTTCACGGCTCGCTAGTGGACAGAGTCTTACTCGATAGGCTGTCATGATGGCTTCTTCCTCCTGGATTGATGCCACCTCAAATTAGCTTTCGTTGTGGCTGAGGATGTTGGGAAGACATAGGTCAAGGGTGTGTGGCAGGGTAAAGGTACTAGCAACTCAAGGACTGCATTGCTCATCGCAACATTGAATCGATTAGGAAATCTTACTGCCACACTGGCATGCCTCTTTCACTTAAAAAAACACTTCTGCTTCGCTGCTCTCTTGAGGACTGAATTCAGCTTATCTTGGATACCTGCAGCAAAGCTGGAGCGTCAAACTCTGCTCACTACTCGTGAGCACGCGACGAATAGTACGCAGAGTTATTGGGGTTCATTTGATTGGAGTGGTTATCGGCGGCCGCTTTCGACGACGCCCAGGAACTCCCCCCTCCTTTCGATCCTCCTCCTTTTGATCCACCACCTTTTGATCCTCCACCCTTCGATCCTCCACCACCGCTTCCTTTGCCCATCTCGTCTTCTTGGTATTGGTGTGTCAACGGGGTTATTCGATTGTGGACTGCTACGAGCTGTTTAAACTTGGGAACGTGCGAGAATTTCAAAGGAATTGTCAACCACTTCTTCCTTTCTGTCGATTTACTTAGTCCACGAGAAGAAGGTGAATTGGATTGAGCTGGTTAATGCGAATATTCATGGTGTGATCTTCATTTGAATCACGTTGCTATGCCTGGTTTGCTCTGATGTAATCTTCGTTCGTCATGACCAACGATAGCCAGTGACTGCTAGTTGGGCGATTCAGTAGTTTAGGATACAAATCTCGCGTGTCAACGGCCTCGCAGCATGCCTGAAAATCTGACGGATTAGTTGTTTTCCCAGGTGACGCCTTCCTTCAGAGTGAAGGACACTGATGAACGCAAGTTTACATGCCAGTGGCACCTCTACTGGTGGTAGGCGCTCTGCATTATGCGCCAAAATGCTCTTTACGAAACGAGGGTAGAAATCACCTTCGATGTACAGCTTCAAATACTCAAGCGTGTTGTTTGTGTCCAACATGCGCACATACGTCTCCAGCATTTTTTCGTAATCCGCAATAGCGATATCAATGTCTTGGATGCGTAGCTTTCCAATGCACAGCTGGCGGAGGTGGCGCGCAGCTTCACGGTCAGGGTCACTAAGCACTTTCGCAAATTCACCCAAACTCGCTGGGCTCACACGGAAGTGCTCAATCGAAAGTGATTCAATCTGGCAATATCCGACGTCGTAGCCGTGCGTGAAAGCAAACATATCTTCCACTTGAGCACCGCTGAGGTGCAGCCTTTTAAGATTTGGACACGAGCGAAGGATGGAACCCAATCCTTGCTCACGCAACAAGTTTGTATGAAGTGTGAGGTCAACGAGGTTGTGTCCGATGAGCTGGAAAAACTGGGTGAGTACTTTGTCAGTGGAAGTCTTTGCTACCTGGGTAACAAAATTCAGCTCCGTAATACCTTTCCAGCTGTGGGAATGTGAGTCGGATGAATATCGGTCATGGGCAACATCTGGATCGACCCAGCACTTGCCATATCCAGGAACAAGAATTTCTACCCATTCTTCTGAAACACCAGCTTTATCATCAACGCTGATACTTGTGTTCATAATAGCAAAATCTGCATCTTGTTCAAGCACTACTGAAGATTGAAGCCACTCGTCTTGACTGCATAGTGGTTCTAGGAACACCACCGCGTCTTTCTTCAGTCGCACCATGTCTTCTTCACCTTCAATGTTGTTGGTCTCCCACTCTGGCTGGTCGATTAGATTTTTTTCTCCATTCGTTTTAGATAGTTTTATCCGTTGTTTTGCCTCGTGCTCTGCCCAAAGTGGATCAAGCAGTTCTTGAGCAGGTTTTCGTGCGTTCACGATGGAAGCAATGGCAGCAACATCATCAGCTAAAAGCTGTGGTTCAGTGATGACCAGCTTTTTCACAGAAGAGGCCTCACCGCTCGGGGTAAATAGTGCATAGGCTAACCACTTCCATTTGAGCGCACGAGCTTCTCGTGTATCTTGATTAAATACCGATTCCAGCACAAGCTCTCTCACACCTGTTGCTCCACACAGCGCCGAGCACAAAGCTGCAAATCGACGATCATCAATATCCACGTCATTCACCACGATCGTCTCCACTCTACTCTGACGCTCCTCAATCTGATATTCCTCGTCTTGTGGTTCTAAAGCAAAAGTCGACAATAGCAAATGAACACGTGGACCGCCTCCAGTAACAGCCAACAGACAATCTGCCAGTGGCTGTCGTGGACACTCATCTTCTGACAGAAAATCAGTTGACTTCAACGGCAATTGCAAACACGACACCTTGGCTCCTAGCAGCACCAACTCCTTCAATGCTCTTGCCACTGACTCATTTAGCTCAAATTCCCGCAAATTTAACTGCACCGCTTCAAACACAAATGGCCAATGTCTACCAGTAAATTCTTGATTGTCATCAGCTATTTGTTCTTCGTTTTCCTGGATCAATTGATCATTTTTAGGCATCACCGCCTTTAGAACTCGTTGTACACTTTGCAAATATTGCTGAAGACCCACTAAATTGATATCTCGAGGGGCAAAGTGCAAACAAAATGGAATTTTCACTTTTGGTAGAGATGTTCCCATTTTCTTGTCTGCAATTCTCTCCACTTCTTCCTTTGTCATGAGAAAATTTTCACTTGGAGGAGCAACTCCGTCCCAACCCAATAAAGCTTTACACACTGTTTCTGGCCATAATAATGAGCGACTTGTGTGGTCGTCCAACACGAAAATGACCTTGAGTCTGTCAAAGTTGTTAAAGTTGCCGTCGACACCACATTTTTCACGTAAAATGTCACAGAACGCGGGACGATCGACTACTGCCACAAGTGACAATAAAGTTAGAGATTCTCGGATCCGTGGTAAGAGATCCGAGCTGGCATTGCGCTGGTGCTTTGGCAACGTCACCAGTAGCCAATACTCATGGTGGACAATGTTGTGCGGCGAATCGTTGAGCTGTAGACGCCCGCGCAGCCACTTGCACCATGGGTAGAGCACTCGCCACAAGTCCATTGAGGAGACCTTAAGATACTGATTCGGTGCTAAGTGATCTGACTGGACGATCAAGTATGAGAGTCCATCTTTCTGATCCTGTTTGAACGACGATAAACTATGAAAGACCAAGTATGTCAGCGCAAGTAGCACATGGTCATTATGTCGGAAAATATTTGATCAAGATGTAGTTTTCGACAAGTGATACTGTAGCTGGAAATATTGACACTTGAGTTCGTTGTGTACTGATGTAGAGATCACTTTTTGAGATTGGCTTCATCAAACTCTATGAATTTGGTGGTAATCATCTCAAGTTGCTCATTTTCATCATTCTCTCGTAGTGCTCACGGTTGATCGTTCTTTAGCTGTAAAGAAAATTTGCATGTATTTACGCATGCAAATACTAATGTACAACTGAGTTCCAGCGCGTATGTGCATTGTCGAGACTTCAAGAAGCTGTACTATTCGTCCGTAGCTGATCATCAGTCTGATCTCGAGGAAACGAGCAAATCCCAAAGAGCTTCGCAATCTCCATTCAACAAATCGCTCCGAATCTACGTTGCAGATGGTCGAAACGCGGTCTGCTGCTCTTCACTCATTTCCAAATCGAAGACGCCCCAAAGTCGATAAGTTACGATGCAGATCGTTTTCGTCGCTGCCGTGTCGATAGCCTTAGCTTTCGCATCCAGTCCTGCCGATGCTACTGAACAAACCATCCAGCGCAAACTCATCGTAGGGGGAGATGTTGTGAAAGCCAAGACGAAGACGTACACCGTTGGTCTCCGAAACACGGTCAACGGCACAAACTTCTGTGGAGGGTCCCTCGTCAGCCCCATTCACGTGCTCACTTCGTCACACTGTACACAGTCCGATATTCGTTGGGCATCAATTGGCTCGAATCACCTCGATGGAACACAAGACGGAGAGCAGATCAAGGTTGTGTCTGTGATGAACCACCCGAACTACTCGGTGAGCATCGCTTCAAGTGAAGACTTCGCGATACTAGAGTTACAATCAGCGAGCTCGTTCACGCCTGTGAAACTTGCTGCAGCTGATGATTCCAACTTTAAAGCAGGTGCGATGACCACTGCACTAGGCTGGGGATTTACGAGCGAGGGTGGTGCGATGTCCAAGGAACTTCGCAGTGTTGATCTTCCTCTTATCAGTGATACAGAATGCAAACAAGTGGCTGCTATTGACGACTCGATGGTGTGTGCGGGCGGTGTAATTAGCAAGGACCCATGCAATGGAGACTATGGAGGACCGCTTGTCATTAAATCTGGCAGAAAAGATGTTCTCGTTGGCGTCATGAGCTGGAACAAAGGTGGATCCTGTGGGGCAGGTCCTTACTACCCTGCTGTATTCTCGCGGGTATCAAGTGCAAGAAGCTGGATCGATCCTATCATAGGTAGCTCATGCTTAGACTAAAGTGCTAAGAAGGAATTTACTCAATCTCAATTTCTCGACAAGCAATAACATTTTCAATAGAGATAAAAACAAATAACGAGTCATTTGGACATGTCCGACAAGGTAGCATAGCAAATGAAATACATTCTAGGAATGAAAGGCATGAATGTCCATGACATTAATATCGAAAGCAGTTTGGATAGAAATTAGTATTGTATTTTGTCTAGAGCGCTCAAAGAGACATTGTTGCTTGGACTACTCAACCAGCCACCTATGAAGCGACCACAATCTCTTCCATGAGCGTCAGGTTCCTGGCAATACCTTCAGCACCGCTGACAAGGCAGTTCAGCAAAAGTAGTTCCTCCATAGTAACCCGTTTGAAACGATGGCCTTCCATCAGCCACTCGACATACGCAGACTTCATTTGAGCAGCGATGTCACTCGTCGTGAAGTCCTCGACATTCAGCACATCATGGTTGCGTCGAATGGGCGACATTACCGTCGACGCTCGCTTCATAAAATTTGAAACTTTCTTGGGAGTATTTTGCGCCGATGAAGCAGTACTCAGCACTCGACCAGCTTTCTTCGGTGTGCTCATCTCGAGCATGCTACCCGTGATTTTGGACATGCCTGTTCCGTTGGAAGATGTAACACTGCAACTCGCACGGGACACACGTGATTCAGCTTGACTGCCTTCGTTAATGCTCGTCAAAGTTTGCTTCAAAGTTGCTGCTTTGGGCTTCCTGCGGTGGTAGACCTCCACTTCGAGTTTAAGACCGTCTTCCAGTGCCGCCATGAATTCCTCGAACGAAACTTTGCCACTGCAATCCTTGTCAACGATCTCCATAAATTCTGCAACGTACTTGGTGATCTCGTCCTGCTTCACTGCCCCGGACTGAGCAAAAATTGTCTCCAGCATGACCGCCACTTCGTCGGCATCGATCTCGCCACTGCAATCTTTATCAGCAACACGGAACGCCTCCTTCATCTGCATGAAGATGGCTGTTTGATCAGGATCCGAGTACAAGAAGGACTCACCGAATAGCATCTGCAAAGTGTTGAACGTGTCGTCAACAGCCGACAAGAATTGGTTGCTTGCCTCTTGCCACCTTGTGTGAGTCGTCTGACCTCCGTTCGTGTCGAAAACTCGAGCACTCGCAGTACCCATGTCACGAATGTCAACAGAGTTTGTCTGCGCCAGATTCTGCTTCACGCGATAATTGTACCAGCGGACAAGCTTGAACAACAGGTTGTTGTTGTTGAGCAAGCGATTTGTGCTGTCGAAAACAGCTTCGTACTTCTGCTTAGAAAATGCAGGGCGCCACATTTGCGGTTCCGCTTCTGCTTCCTTCAGCAGTGCTTGCTGCTCCACAAGGTGAGCTGGGATCTGCACCTGGAGAATATCACGAACCTCTGCCATAGTTTCATCACTCATCTGACCAGAACTTGAAAGGTGGTGTCCGAACAAAATCCCGAAAGCCTTCTGCTGCAATTTCAGTGTTTGCTGAATGTTTTTGCGCAGCAAACTGGTTGCACTTTCAGGACACATTGCCATTTCTAGCACGATGAACAGCACCAAACCCACAGACGTTTGAGCGAGACTTGAGTAAGAACTGATTGCGATTGTTGAGGAACTATCGGACCCATTGGCGTAGCACACATCAGATTGTCGAAGCAAAACTCCAGCGGCAATAAATGCCGACACCACTCCAGCATATGAGCTGTATCCCTCGACGAACTTCACGTACATCGACAACGTCACCCAAATGAAGAGCAGTAGGTCGGACAGGAAAACGTTCATGAGCTGGGGATTACAAATTTGGGAAATGAAGAACTGGAAAACCGAGGGAACGACACTTCCAGCCACGACACCACCCACACGATTCACTGTGACACTGAACGAACCTCCAATATGGTTTCCCATCACGTAGGCAACAGCACTTGGTGTTGTAGAACTGAATCCGTAGATGTAGACGGCGAGAAAAATACCCATGATAATGGCAACCGACACTCGTGCAGCTTCCAGGATTCGAGCTCGAGTGTACCGGTGCATGAAGAAGAAGTTCTTAATCGACTGAGCAACAAACGATCGTGCACGACGACCACCATGGAAGTCCTTGTTGTTGTGGGTGTCTTGATACTCGATCAATGTGCTGCAGAACGAGTTGAGCGAAAACAGGAACAAATTTAGGGGTACATTGCCTTCGACGTCTTTCGGCTTGACCTTGTGCGACTGCAGCAGGCGAATCTGGGCCTCTCTGTAGTGACGCAGAGTGTTTTCCATTTGCCTTTTCAGGGTCTCCATCATTTGTAGATCGAGCTCTGTATACAACAATGACAAGTTAGTGCCTGCAAAATCTCAATTCTAGTAGTCGAAACTTACGTTCAGATGAAGCATGGATCTCCCCCGAGATTTCATGAAGAAGGTCACCCGATCGCATTTGGATGACGTAGATTTCGCGCTGAAGAACTTTCATGTACATGAAGTGCAGATTGTCGTATTGCTCTAGCTGCATAGCGTTATTCAGCGACCGGAGATCGGCAATAAGCGAACCGATCAGGTGCACATATCCCTTCGTCATCGACCGGTTGAATTTGAAAAAAAGGTGAAAGCCAAAGAGCTGCTCCCACCACACATTTTCCAGCAATGCGTTCATTCGGCGGTGGCGTGCAGCAGCTGCATCAAACTTGCGCTGAAGTTTTAGTTTCAGGAAGTTCATGTGATCCACGTTCTTGTTCTTGAAGCAGTATGAATCAACAATGACATTGAGTAAGTCCAAAACATCTTCTAATGCCCTCTTCGTTTCCTCGCGCAGTTTAGCAATAGCGCTATTATCCATGCAGCACACAATCAGTTAGTTATCATATTTTCGCTAACAAGGCTCGAGAAGGTACTTACAAAATGGGATACGGGACAAACATAATGAGCAGCGAAATGAGAGTTCCGACAAAACCCACAAGGAAGTACATCGCGAGGTTATTCAGGATGTTGCTGGTTTCAAAGTAATTATCACCAGTTTCCTTCAACTTGCTGGAGTCGAGGGGATCCGTGGGGTTAATAATTGTCAGCGCTACATTTCAACGCGTTCTATTAGTTGTAAGTCAATAAAAACAAAAAGTTGGTAACGTACTGAAGTAGAGGTTGTTAGCCAACGCGAACTTCTTGGTGTTGCTTTCCAGTGGAAGCAGCAGGATCGTAACAGTGAAAATCACCATCCATGGCAAAACAGCGTAGAAGTTGTGCGAGTTCACATAGTACTCGGACCCACCGAACGACACTTTCTTAGAGATCTTGACATACCCATCATACGAGTTGTCGAAGGTGTGCACGTCAACGAACGAAAACAATAGGAGGTTGTACACGAGTGCCATACCGACACCGTAAAACGCCTGACAGACTTGAGTCAGCGTCGCACCGACATTCTTACCAGCAGAAAAAATCACAGCCACTGCACAATAGCTCAGACCACCCAGGTAGTACCAGTCAGGAAAAAAAAACCATTTCTTGTCATGTTCAATCGACGGATCGTAGTCCGGATCACGTGTTTGAATGAACGAAGCAATGATCACGCCGCAAGCAACTCGAAGTGATAACTCGGCGTTGAAACGGAATTCGGCTGTGGAGGTAGTCGAAAAACAACTTTAGTCGCGAGTTGACAGTGTAATGGCTATCAGAGAAAACTTACAAGAAAACATATCCGCTTTGATCGACTTCTTTTGATCATTGTCCATATCGATGCGAAGGTTGGCACCCTTGTCGTTGAAATCCTCACTTCCGATGGTACCCGTGCGAAGTCGGACGTTGGGTGGGCTCACCATTTCGTCGTAGTTTTCATCGTTCAGAGGGACCATGGCAACACTAGCAATGAAGACATTATTCATGAGATTCAAGACGACACTACGCCAAGATACCAACACAAAACTAAAGCTACTCGCTCTTTTTCGCCTGTAGAGATGTTGAGCAGCCGTTTGTTGGTAGTTTCCGGCATGGTTCGGAATTGGTGTTTCGACACTTGAGGAGCTACTGTCCCGTTGTGTCAATTGACCAGGAATCGATGCGGAGCCTTGCCACCGTGCCGCAAAATCCAAAAGTGCCGTGATTTCAAGAGCGAGGCAGTGCAGAGCTCAGTGTTGAAAGCAAATCGAGCAAAGTGTTCGGGCCGCTCTCTGACGCTTGAAAACCGCGCAAGAAATGCGACGGAAGAGGACACGAGTCTCGCTGACTCTTGTGATCCCCTCATTGCCATTCATCCACGCTCTGTGCACATGGTGCGATGAGGGTGAGTCGCGCCCTAGACGCATCCAGATGGCCAAGTCGCCACCACAGCTGGTTAAGTTGTCATTTTCATGCCAAGCTTTCTCAAGGTGGTAAATAGTGGCAACGGCATCAATGACATTGATGCAGCGGTAGTCTCGTCTGGTCTTCATTGAGACGGATCATGAATTCGGCGAGGCTATTGTCACCTCGTGATTAGTCGAATGCGGTGCGCATTGTACGGATCAAGTTGGTCTTTCCAACTTAAATTGATGATCATGCTCTCAAACACTACTCTAACCTGTACCGTTGTGTTGAGCATCTGGCCACCACACATGTGGTGTTGGAAATCGTCAAGGCCAGCTTGAAGCGAAGCCTCGGATACTGAGAATTCCATCTGCCCGACGATGTCTGGATCTACAGCTTGCGCACCACCATCATGTCTGTGTCTCAGAGTCTACTATGCTCTCCCTTTTACACTCGACAATAACGTTCTAGTACGGGAGGCCCAGCCTCAGCCAACTGGCACAAACGTGCATGATCTAGCGGCTCCCACAAGATACTTTTCGATCTTACCACCACGTGATCGAGCAACTGAGTGAGCTGTTGGCATACAGGCTGGTGAATTCAACTTGGTAGGATTTGATATCCAGGGACATCCGAAATACTAGAATTCGTACAACTGAAGATACTACCTGTTAGAAATGCAACAATGGGAAGATCCGAGGTGTTACTTGCAACAGCATCTCGAACTAATGTCCTTCGTGGTGTCTTACAAGTTGGTAATTGTGGATCTCCTTATTTGTGAGGAGCCCATGCACCAAGACTATTGTTTTTGTGCAGCGACACGAAGGAGGATAGTGCGCAATGTGCTCTCTTCCAAAAGAACTCAAGCTACATTTCTTGTATCTGTGAGGGCACTACAACTCGAACACTTCGATCCTAGCATCGAGAATCTTCACCTCACTCAATTCGCAAGGTTAGCTTACATGCACAGCACTAGCAGAAGAGGCATACTCGAGCGACGGCGCAAAATAAATTTTACGGGAGTACATGTGCAGTATGCATTGGTACATGTAGAGCTGAAGATTTTTCTTCAGTCTCAAGATGTTGCTCTGTCTTGAGTCTTTTGTACACATACTTTTGGTTACTACCAACTATGCTTTGACTTTGACGCGCTGCTTGACAACCTGTCGGGTATTTTGCTTGCTAACCTTGTTTGGTCCGGCCGAGGTGGCGAACTTGATTTCTGCAAGAAGATTCTTCCGAATGCCATCACAAGACCGGAACGGAGAATCCTCTACCTGCTGTCCAGCACCAGGAAGCTCAAACAAATCCAACAACGCGATGAGCGCACCGATCCCAACGTCCTTCCACTCTGCGGGCGTGTACTTTAGGTAGAGGCGAGTGCCGGACGTAGGAGCTGTTTGACGTGGAATTCGCTGGTTCCCAGATTGTGCGCGCTGTGTTGGTTCTTTCGAGGTTGAGCAACGTTTTGGTGGAGCTGCGCTTGACGCTGTTGCAGATGACGACGAAGGCATCACAGACGAAGCACGTAGACTGCGACGGCCTTCGTTGTAATTACACTCGATCGTGTAAACGTATGTGAGCCCTGTGGCGCGATACAGAGCTACACGACTAGATCCTTGACGTGATGTCGTAGCATTGTTGTTGTCGCGAAGATCGTGTCGCGTCATGTTATCCTTGTCAAATAAGCAAGCCATGTAATCGAAAAACGGCGTATGGAGGCCCACAAGACGTGCGTACAGCTGTGTCTGAACCTGACGAGCAAGACCCGTCTCCATGGTTTCGTTGCTCATATCAACGAGAGCGTCTGGAATGTGATTGTTACCAAAGATAAAGCATCCACGGCGATTAGAGTGCGCGTGCAAATCGAGATACACCATATTCTCCTGCACAGAAGCAGAATCTGGACCACCGTAGTCATGGACGAGCCCAAGAAGTAACTCCTTCAGAGCAAACACTGCAGGGGCTAACCCAGACTGTGGGTCTTCATAAACTCGATTCAAATTTACGCCGCGTGTATCTGTACGATAGAAACCTTGACATACACCGTCAGGATTCAACATCGGGATAATTTTAAAGACAAAGTTTCGACGCAGTGCAATGGCACTCTCGTCCGTTGGGTGGAGCAGTAGTTGAAGCATACCATCCAGCATAAAATTGGCTGGTGTTTCCCCAGAATGAACACGTGCAGAGATGACCACCATCTTCTTCAGCTTTGGGTCGAACCGAAATGCACTCGCTGACGACGGGCACTCAGAAGTATCAAACCTTTGATGCGGAGGACCTCTAATTGAAGTCATTCCGTCAAAGGACGAAATCGTAATCAAATCGATACGTAACCCTTCCAACGATCGAGTTAAGAGTTCGCGATGGTAGTAGATGTTTGTAGGTGTCTCAGACGTAGTGGCAATGACTGCTCCTGTAGATAAAGACTCCTGTTGAATCTCTGCAAATTGTCGGTCCAAAGTTGCAAGCTCCTTCTGTACCCTTGTATACGTGTACGGATAGCAAAATGCAAACCTCACACGTTCCTTCGCGAATTTGAATTTGTAGGTGAACGACAGCCGAATTTTCAATTCCCGCTTCACAAAAGTACTCGGTGTGGTGCTCGTTTCCCTAGGTTTGTTACTTTCCTGTCCATTTTCTCCTTCATCAATTTCATCAACCGATTTCGTGTTTTGTGCCGCCGAAGCCGAATATTTCTCAAAACTCAACGGTGAAGGCAACCGGGTCCACCGTTTCTCGTCCTGGAAGACACAGGAAGACGTTGCAGTCGTCACCTCGTCATCCAGTACTTCAATGGAGCTGTACATGGCTGTGTAGCCATTCTTGAACAATCCACGTTGAGGATTCAGATTAACCAGTGTTAATTCCAGTTCTTGCAACGGTTTCGTCGTTTTAACCCCCTTTTTGGTATCTCGTTCTACCTCAAAGTAAAACCACGTAGAATACCCCGTAGAAATTCCGAACGCAGCCGCATCTTCTGATAATATCACATCAAACGTTCCTGAAGGTGTCAACTGTACTTGCGCCATGTTGCCACCGTCGAAACGTGACGAGAAGTACAGACCACGCTCTGGGAATTGCCACTCGGTCTTGCCAGGTCCAGTAGTCGCCACTCGATGCAGAACCGAAGCTTCGTCATTGTCGGAAGTGGCGGAGAAGCTCGCCATGATGCTAGGAGCAATTGTGGGGGTTTCACTGTCCTTCAACGTCTCGAAAAGAGTACAGTACTCCCTCTCAGTATATACACAATGTCTCATACGCTCATATCACATTATACAAGTATTATTTTAAACTACTTTACAGACACTAAAAAGAAATCTGTCATTCAATTATAGAGGTAACTTGATTGAGAGTGTTCACTGTACTCTTACCAATCATCAGAAATCTGAGTCCGTCAGCTAATCAGTGTACCGTACGTCAAAATCCTCATCACACTGCGCATCACGTTAGAAGGGAGCTAAAGGCACATCTCAAGGTGCGTCTTCCTGTCCTCCTTGCAAGCCCCACAGAGCGCGATCCCAGCTCGATCAACCTCCATCATCTTCCTCTGTCTTTCCTCCACTCCTAACATCTTTCTTTATCTCGTAATTCCCCCTCTAACGCCCACAATCTCTTGTCTTCCATCCCCTCCAGATTGACGCATCCATGGCTTCTACCGGCTTTGCTTCTTCCGCCAATGGCCGCACAGGCTTCAGCCGCAAACAAGAGCGCAGCAACAGCGGCTCGGGACTCAAATTGGGCGCCAAGAAGAAGAAAATGACCATTAAACCCTTCAAAGTGACGCCCAAGCTGCCGGAATCCTTCGAAACGGACACGTGGACGAAGCTGGAGGCTGCTGTGCATTCAGTACATGCTAAACAAGTGTCAGCACTTAGTAGAGAGGAGCTCTATCGTTCTGTGGAGGACATGTGCACGTGGAAAATGGCTGCGAGGTATATCTGGTCCAGTTTTTTTATTTTTTAAGGATATGTTATCATTTACTCATTGATTTGTGGATTGCAGACTTTATACGAGACTGGAGGAAACGTGTGCTGTGCATATTCGTGAGAGAGTGGAAGATTTGGTGCAGTACACAAGTGGAGACATGAACTTGTTCCTGGAAGCAGTGCACAGACTGTGGGAAGATCATTGCGAGGATATGCTCGTGATTCGCACGATCTTTCTCTACTTGGACCGCACATACGTGATGCAGACACCACACATTGCCTCCATTTGGGACATGGGACTCAATTTGGTGCGCGACAATCTTGTGGAACGTCGGAGTTTGGAGACCAAATTGATTGATGCGTTGTTGGAGCTGGTGGAACATGAACGTAAGGGTGAAGCAATTAACCGCAGCTTCCTATACAACTTGCTGCGGATGCTGCTCTCGTTGCATTTATATCATGCAGACTTTGAGACGCCGTTCCTGATGGCTTCAGAAAGGTTTTACTTGCAAGAAGGAGCTACGACTGTCGAGTCTGCGAGCGTACCACAGTTCTTAGTGCATGTTGAGAAGCGGCTACACGAGGAAAATGACCGTGTGAACAATTACCTGGATGCTTCGACGAAAAAACAGCTCATCTCAGTAGTTGAAAGTAAGCTGCTGAAGCCTCATGTGGCTACACTGTTGGAGCGTGGGTTTGAATCACTGATGGAGGAGGGCCGAATTGAGGACTTAAAGCGAATGTACTCGCTTTTCAACAGGGTGGACGCGATCAACGACCTCAAGACAGCATTTTCGAACTACATTCAGAAGAATGTGTCCAAACTCGTAATGGATGATCAGCAGGAGAAGAGTTTTGTGGAGAAGGTACTCAAGCTGAAGGCTGATTTGGATGCGGTGTTGAGTGACTCGTTCCAATCGAACACGGACTTTTCGTTCGCCATGAAATCGGCGATGGAGAACGCAATTAACGTGCGCACAAACCGTCCTGCTGAACTTGTGGCGAAGTTTGTTGACTCAAAGCTTCGAACTGGCAATAAGGGTGGCTCAGAAACAGAAGTGGAGAGTCTTCTGGACCGTGTTATGGTTATCTTCCGATACATTCAAGGAAAGGATGTGTTCGAGGCTTTCTACAAAAAGGATCTTGCTAAGCGCTTATTGGTGGGCAAGAGCGCTTCATTTGACTTGGAAAAACTCATGCTGTCCAAGTTGAAGACCGAGTGTGGTAGCTCCTTTACGAACAAGGTGAGTGGAGGTACTTTTCTGTTGATTCCGATTCCGATACTAACGTTTCTTCAATTGTTGATAGCTCGAGGGCATGTTCAAGGATATCGACCTATCACAGAACGTGATGACGCAGTTCCAGCAACACGCTGCTAGCAGGTATGATTTCACCTGCCTTCATTACCATGAGTACCAAATCCTAATCGTTTTGATTAATGTAGAAACGCATTGGAGGCTCTCCACGGAAATCGTGGCATCGCGGACATGCAAGTCCAAGTTCTAACAACTGGGTTCTGGCCACCGTACGCTGCCGTTGAAATCAACCTACCGGCTGCTCTGGTTCCTCTGAAGGAGATTTTTGACAAATTCTACTCGTCCAAATACCAAGGTCGTCAGCTTCAATGGCAACACTCTCTTGCACAATGCGTGGTGAAGGCTACCTTCCCCTCTGGCAAAAAGGAGCTTGTAGTGTCGCTGTATCAGACTGTGGTTCTGCTTTGCTTCAATGGAGCGGATTCGTTGGGTTTCAAGGAAATTAAGGAGCAGACCCGTATTGAGGATGGTGAACTTCGCCGGACGTTGCAGTCTCTTGCATGCGGTAAGACACGTGTGCTACAGAAGGTACCGAAGGGCAAGGATGTCAACGACGATGACTCGTTCGTATTCAACACCCAATTCACAAACCAGTTCATCCGCATCAAGATTAATTCGATCCAGATGAAAGAGACTAAGAAGGAGAACGAAGACACGCACGAACGTGTGTTCAGGGACCGCCAATACCAGGTAGATGCTGCTATTGTGCGAATCATGAAAGCACGCAAGAAGCTGTCGCACGCACTGCTCATGACAGAGATCTTCACACAAGTTCGTTTCCCCGCAAAGGCTGCCGACATCAAGCGCCGTATCGAGAGTCTCATTGACAGAGAGTACCTTGCGCGAGACTCGAGTAACGCCCAGATGTACAACTATTTAGCATGAGCTCATTCACTCAATCGCGGCGCCCAACGCGGAAAGTTGCGGACATACTTGCTTAAAGCGTGTGCGGTTGGCATAAAGAGCGATCCTTGAACTCTGCTTTGGAGTGCTGGTCAGCGAGTAGGAAGTAAGGGTTGTGCGCATTAGTAAGTTGGGTTTATTAGCTCGCAACTCGTTAAATAAGGGCAGATTGTGCTACCCATCCATCTTCGTTCATTGATTCGTCGTCATCCTCTTCATCAGAGCCGCCATCGCGTAGTCGGTATTCTAGAAGTACTGGATATATTTTTCCGAGCGCTTTTTCTCCATCGGCGGGAGACTACAAGCAAGATTTCATTAGCGATAAGTTGTGCTAGACCCAACATTCCTAGCAAGTCGCACCTTGCACCCCGTGATGACAATCTTTCCGGATATGAAAATCAGTAGTGTGCACTTGGGTCGTATCATGCGGTAGATTAGTCCTGGAAACATTTCCGGCTCGTACTGCATCGAGAGACGTGTTTTATTAGTATTTCCAACACATTCACAAAGAAAACATAGCGACTTACTGTGCTGAATCGCAAATGATCTCGTGCCAAGCCTTCCAGACGTATTTTAAAGCAGACGTCCGCCGCACCCACAACGTTGCGAATAGTAAACGGACTGCTGTCACTTGGGAAAGAAACTTTCTGCAACATGCAACAACCACAAGACACACATGGTTAACTATGAGCAGAAGAAACGAAAACCACAAACTCACCTTCAAGATGGAGACTAGTTTGTCTCCTGCCAATTTGGCATCTTCCACACTCGTAGCTCCTATCACTACAAACTGCACACTACAATGTCACAATAGTTCCTACCTTTTAAGCAGCAAAATGCACCAAAACCAATCACACCTTCCCGCTTCTGTAGATCAGCACTGTCGCTCTTGGCGTCTGGAAGCGCATCACCAATGCACTGAAACTCTGTAGTAGGCCACGATAATGAGTCTAATTGTAATAGTAACGAGTACTTATTGCACATACTCTTGGTGCGTAGTCTGCATTGCGTACGAGCAGCGCGAGTTTCTGGATGTCGACTCGGTCGTTCACGAAGCCGCTGCCGAGGATGTTTCTGTGGTCCAGAGGCGGAAATAATGAGAATTAAAACGATGGTGAGATGGAGTGAGGTGTTGATTATTCATACACAACGCGGTAGGCGACGCCTTCCTCTGCGAGTCGCGCACGAGACCACGCCACGCTGTCGCTCTCGTCCTCGCTGCTGCTCCAATTGCTGACACTCATAGCAATTGAATAATGTTCACTGATTGGATGAAAGTGTAAATACGATGATTTTATTGGATGATATTGAAAATGGCTACCACTGTTGTGGTCACAAAAAATTCGTGATTATTAGAGCTCACATGTGACTTGCATCTGAATGTACAATCAGGGCTATGCCATGTTGTTGCATGCCAATGTATTTAGCACTTCACTACAATTGATATGGTCTGCAATTGTTTGTTTTTGGGTTGGTACTTCGTCCTCAACTAGTACTGAAGGTTGCAGACTTCAGGCACAAGGCTTGCAATCACAGCGCTCCTGGTTTGAGTGCTTTTGTCGATTCGGAGAACTGCATTCCGAACCGATTTGATCCGGGTCGGAAGGTGCAAATCCTTGCTTTGGTGTCGTCTCTGACTTGGTGACCAGTGCACCTCAGTAGCATGCATCGAGCGATGACCGCTTCCAAGGTGCTCGTCGTAATCTCAGGTTTTTGTGCATGTATCAGGTTGTACGAGATCGTTTGGCAGCAAGCGCAGATGTCGGCGCGCCACCATGCACCAACGCATGTCGCGCCGTCAAACTGCTAGAAACGCGGACGCTTTGCATGGTGGATGAGCTGGATGAGCTCCGCGAAGCGGAAGTGTCATTCGTGAACTCATCGCCCAGTCCGCACTTGAGTCCAACCACCAACGCCTCACTGCCAAAGTCGCCACCTACTACCAAGTAACCTCAGCCATGCAAACCGCCCTCGTTCTCGTCGCCAAGCAAACTGCACTTGCACTGGTGCCTCATGTCGTTGCTATGGCCCCGGCCCTCCAAGTCGCCGCCATGAGCACACAGCGGTCGATGACCACGCAGGCACAGGAGAATCGGCGTCCCGTACTCTTCCAGTAAGCTTTGATCGTTTTCATGAACACTCGTAGGGTATCTGTCTAACTAGACTTCTGCGCTGTTAATTGCAGCAAGAACGACGAGAAGGAAATGCGCAAATTGCTGCGGAAGATGCATCTACAGGCCTGCTACAACGACAAGTCCGGATTCCGCCAGCAGATCGAGCACGACAAGAAAACGCTCGGCGAGATCCCCGGTCTCGTACCTGGCGTGGATTTGACTCAAGAGCAAGTGGACGCGCTTCTGAACTGGAAACACCTACACTAGGCGACGAGAATCCGTGGTCTCCACACGGGGATGTGCGTTCTTGAGTATTGGACTCCGTTGATATGGAGTCGCAATATCTCCACTAGCTCAACCACCCCCGCGCCCGTCTGGGTTCACCTCTGACCCCGGGAGGCAGCCATGCAGCTAGCTCCTGTTGAAGCTGCTGTTGCTTCCGCCCGCCGCCCCAGGTCCGGCCCACGTAGACCTCCTCGCTGCACGTACATGTCTCTACACCCCCGCTTCAATCGCGGCCCGCAACGACGATGCTTTACGTTTGGTAGCAGCATCCTACGACCGATTTTGGCAGTGATCCATCATCTCGTAGCTCTTCTTTTGTTTTTCACACGCTGATCCGACTTGGAAATCAATAGATTTTAACATGCGGACTGAAGCTGGATTGAGTTGGTGGATATAGATTGCACCGCTGATGTCATGAAAATGTCTGTAGCTCAAGACTACGTGTAGACTACCCAGATAACAGTACTGCCATTGTAGTTCGCATGTTCAGAACTGACAAACTATTACTGAACAACGCCATACGTAAAAATGATCATGGGCCTCATTGCGTGTTTATCCTGCTGAGTATGCGACCCTACGGCGGAACAACTGCCGTTGACTGTCATTGATATTCGCGCTGCAAGTGGTGGTGCTGGCGCGATTGTACCGAGCATGAGCTGTATTTGCTAGCTAAATGATCAGCATATTAGGAGTGGCGACTTCCTCTACTAGATACTGTCAATGACTTGCGTCGTTTCAAGATCCACGGACTATTTTTGCTGCACTGTTTTGCACTTGGGCCATTTTTGACTTGGAGTTTGTATGCCTCCGTTTTACGCCCGCTAGGGCTAGGAAAAAGGCGGCGCACATCGGCGCGTAAGCAAAATGAGCCGCTGCATGTTGTCGCCTTGCCGAGCAGCTAGTGTCCAGGCAATGTTGCCAACAATGGAACTCTTCTCTCGTGCAGAATATTGATGCTAGTGCTAATCAAAGAAGACGTGTGAGTCAACATCTCCACGGGATCGAGTTTGCCATCAACGAGCAATAAAGATCGCGATCCATGCAGCAATCCAACAACTGCGCAAGAAAGTAGCAACACAATGCACATAAATACTATACGAACTCATACAAAAACTGACCGCAGCAGCATCGAATGCAGTGGTGAAAGTAGTGATGAATACAGTGGCGAAAACAGCGGCGAAAATGTCAAGAGACTACTACTTGAAGTTGTCCTGTAAAAAGTTTACTGAGACACTTGATTTCGACCAGACCTGACGACACCGAACAGCGTTTGTATCCGACCCTTGCAGCAGATCTCGTCGCTTCGACGAACTCTGTCCTGCTGTAACCGCCTCGCTCGACTTTTTACGTAAAAAGTCTCTGGCGGTGGGGCGTGTGGCTCGAAATCGAGGGGGAAGCAAACCGCCAGTACACAACATCACCAAGTCACCAAGAACTATGCTCGCTGCCCGTCGCGCCGCTGCCGCCGTCCCCAAGCGCGCTTTCTCGTCGCCCATGCAGGCCATGGGACTCACTGACCTTCACGACAAGGAGAAAGCTGCCGAGGCCGTCTTCTTCAAGTACGTCCCTACAAATTACAGTGCAGAATGAATGAAATCCTAAGTCTTACGTGTCACCTCGAACAAAACAGCAAGCAGGACGAGAAGTCGCTGCGTAAGCTTCTGCAGAAGATGAAGGGTCAGACCGACGTCGTGGACAAGGAAGGCTACAAGCACCACGTGGAGCACGACAAGCAGGGCCTTAAGAAGATTCCCGGTCTCGATTTGAGCGAGGAACAGGTTAACGCGCTGCTCAAGTGGAAGCACCAGCAGTAGGTCGCTGTACAGGCTGCTGTCCTCTTCTTCGTTCACGTATCTTTTCAGCAGCCTCGGTTCTCTTCGCTCTCGTTCATACTTGAAACTAAAGCCACGAAGCAGTAAGCTGATTCACAGGAACCTTTATCCAACGAAAAGTTCGACGTGGAATTCGACGACGATTTTGAATCTCGCATGGAGCGTTCGTGTTTAAGTGGTGAGCAGATCGACGAGTGATTAGAGGACTTGCAATTACAGAGAAGATTGTTGACGATAAAAGGATGAAGAGGTGGAAACAGCAGCCGTGACCGAAGCGTACGAAATCACATCGCACCCAAGCAAACAAAACAATAAAAAGCTAATTAACGGATGTCGGAGCTCCATTTTGCCTCCTTAAATGCTCGATAGCAACACGACACCAAGCCGTGTGGTTATGTGAATGTTGTGAGGAATGAGTAGTTGAAGTTCGTGGATAGCCTTGCAAGTTGAAGCTAGCATCTGCTTGCTTGTAGAGCTCAGTTGCAAGTGCCCCTTTACTTGCTTTCGTTCTTCCAATGCTCCACAAGCGCCTTGAAAAGACCGTCTTGCTTCTTCTGAAGCGCCTTGGGGGTATCAAATTCACCAACAGTGCCACGTTCCATAACGAGAATGCGGTCTGCGTCAAGAATAGTGTTGATGCGGTGCGCAATGGTGAGGCAAGTGCAGTCGCGGAATTCCTCGCGGATGCTACGCTGAATCTTGCGGTCCGTTTCCGTGTCAATTGAGGCCGTCGCCTCGTCCATGAGGATAATGCGCGAACGCTTAAGTAGAGCACGAGCAATGCACAGAAGCTGACGCTCACCCACACTGAAGTTGGAACCCTTCTCGTCCACACCACTATCTAACGCGGTCACCACGTGAGCGAGGTGAGCTCGGCGCAGTGATGCCCAAATCTGATCATCTGTGTACTGGTCAAAAGGATCCACATTGCTTCGCACCGTTCCTGAGAACAATACAGGGTCCTGGGGGATGATGGAGATCTTGTTGCGCAGTTCGTGCAGCCCAATTGTACTAATATCCAGTCCGTCGATGACAATGGAGCCGCTGTCCAATTCCACTAGGCGCATAAGCGCAACCACGAGACTCGACTTGCCGGCGCCTGTGCGACCCACAATGCCGATCTTCTCTTGAGGACGAATAGAGAGAGACAAGTTTCGCAATACACGAGGCAATCCTGGGCGGTAGCGCAGATTCACATTACGGAATTCGATAGCGCCAGCAGAAGGCCACTCTTGAGCAGGAGGAAGCTTGCCCACACTTGTGAGGTCAGCCTCCGTGTCCATTACCGTGTAGTTCTTGATACGCTCTACAGAAACCATTTGCGTCTGAAGCTGACTCAACATGCGCACAGACCAATTGAGTGACTGCGTAACGCTGAAAGCATACGTAAGAGATACGCCTGCAAGTCCAGCAAAAGCCGCACCACGTTCCGGGTCCGAGCTATGTGCGAGTACAGCAGTTAGAGCTGCAAATGCCGCAATAAGCGTACCGGCGAATTCCAGACGAAGAGCCAACCAACAGTTCACTGCAAAGTTAAGGAAGTAAGCGCGTTGGTTTCGATCAATCAATTCCTCGTTCCTCGTTGCGAACTGGGTCTCCGCGCGGTATGCGCGAATAGTTGGCAAACCGTCCAGTGTCTCGGTCAATAGAGCAAACACAGGTGAACGACTAATAGAATCCAATCGCTGCAGCTCGCGCGACGACTTGATAAAGTAGCGCTGTGAGATGTAATATCCCACCAGCACTGGCAGCAAGATGACCATGAAAATCGGTGTAACGTATGAGATTGTCGCCAATGTCACCAACACGCTAATAAACGTATTAAGAAGCATACTCCATGTGGCTGGGATGCTCTCGTCAACAGTGTACACGTCCTTGGACAAACGATTCACAATACGACCAGTAGGTGTTGTGTCAAAGAAAGAAGTAGGGGCACGCAGAATGCGGGCAAGCAAATTCTGAAACAAGGATCGGCTTGCACGTAGACCACCCTTGTATGTCGTTATAGCACGTATGTACAATGCTACAGCGTACACCACGTTGAGAGCCATGTACACGTACACGTAGAACAGCTGCGACTGTGGGTTTGCAGGCTCATCGTCGTCATCCGTTGGCTGGGAATGCTCCGACCAGAACGAAAGCCACCATGTGGACAGCAAGTTAACACACTGAGTGGCGACGAATACGACGATCACTAACACACCGGCAGAAATGCCGCCAAAAGCCATGATCCACGTTTTGTACACCTGCCACGCCACGTCACCCACAGACCGATCTTCGTCGGTCATCAATTGAGCGTCTACACCTGCTTCACTAGCCGAACGCTCGCTGCGTACAGAAGAACGACTCAATCGCCGCCCTACTCGTTCGGGAGTCGGGTTGTCTTCTTCGTCGTCCTCAAGTTCATCCACAGAAATTTCATCCTCAACATCTTCAATCGTCTGTGGCTCCTGCTTCTGGTCTTGGTCCTTGTACTTAGCAACAAGATCCACGAGCAATCCGCCATCCTTTTCCATAAGATCTTCGTACGCGCCATTCTCAACAATTACACCGTTTTCCAGCACAACAATCTTGTCACATTCGCTCAGGAATGTGAGACCATGAGTAACAAGCACGACGAGCTTGTCCTTGAGGCACTTTTTAATACATTCCTTGAAAATGTCATGTCCGACGTGGCTGTCCACAGCGGATAGAATATCGTCCAGCAAGTAAATATCGGCATCTTGATAAACAGCACGAGCTAGGGCCACACGGGTACGCTGCCCACCACTGAGGTTGATTCCTTTCTCTCCAATTTCCGTCAAATCTCCTCCTGGTAATACAGCTAGATCCTTCTGCATGGAGCTGACGCGAAGTGCCTCAGCATATCTGGTTTCGTCAAACGAAAGTCCGAAGCAAATGTTCTCACGTACTGTCGCGTTCTGTATGAACGGCTGCTGTGAGACATAGGCCACAGACCCGCGCAGGTTCACTTCACCTCGGCTGCATCGAGCATCTCCCAGAATTCCACTCAGAAGCGTGGATTTACCTGCACCCACATGACCAACAACTGCGATTAGATTGCCCGGACGAGCTTCCAGTGATACACTCTGCAGAACCGGCAGGCTGTTTCCTCCAAGAGCTTCCTTGTCCAAAATCGAGTCCTCCTGCAGCAAGCTGTCCACTTCCTTCGACCCCGACGAGGCCTCCGAATATGAGGACCTGTTGGGTGCTGTATCCCACATGAAATCAGCATTGCTCACGCGGACTCCTACACTGTCAAGATCTCCCGGTCCGACCTTCTCGCGTTCCTCTTCCTGGAAGTATGAACTCAAGCGATCAATACTCACACTTGCTTCAACAATCGAATTTAACACCTGGGGGAGCATAAAGAGCGGGAAGCGGAGGATATTAAACAGCGCCAGTGACGTGAGGGCAGTGCCTACATCAAGAGTGTTGCCCAGCTTCACATACGTATAGAACGACGCCACCGTCACGAGTGACGGGATCGCCGAAAAGAGTGTCATGGATCCGCTACGCGCGTAAATGTACGTGCGCAGCTTGCTGAGTTCCTCACTACGGTATTCCAACACACGTTTAGTGAACGAGTGTTCCCACGCCTGCAGCTTGATGACTTTCATTCCTGCCAACACTTCATTGCAAATCTTGATCCGTTCATCCTTCACTTCCATCAACTTCAACTGAAGACGTCGCATGAGCTTGGAGATCCCAGCCGTAATTGGCATCATCAAGATAATCACAACTACACCTGCAAACGTGGCTGGACCAATCTGCTTCCACAGCAAATAGCACGCCACGACAATCTGAAAGATCGAGAACCACACACTATTGATATAAGTCGAGAGTTCTTGCAATCTCTGAGCATCAATACTCATCAGATTCGTGATCTCTCCAGTCGTTTTCTTCTGTCTCGCTGCTGCAGACAGCACCAAGCTCTTGCTGTATACAGCAGTGCACACAGCTGACCTGACTCTCATACCTGACTCGAAGCAGTGGAAGAAGTAGTTTCTCAACAGAAATGACTGCATAATACCCGAGACGAACACGATTCCTGCATAGAGCAGACCTTCACTCAACGGGGCCTCTGGATTCTGCAAGTACGCGATGATTTCCTTGATCAACATAGGTGCCACAAACTGTAGCGAGTCATGCACGAGCTTCAGGAGCCCAGCCTTCGCGATCTGTCCACCAAAGCAGGACGCCAATGCCCAGGTCAGACTGGGTTTACCACTGGATTTATTGCACTGCTTGTTCCAGGCTTCTTGAAATTCCATGGCCACTTCGTGTGCGCGGTTGGCTGGGTCTAGAAGATACAAGTCGTCGTGCTCCAGTGGACGCTGGTTCCCCAGCTCCATGAGCGGCGTAACCCACGAGAAGAGCGCGGACGAGATGCAATTTGCATCCTGAGACGGGTACCGGTCGCCCAGGCCTGAGGGTGCGTCGAATGACGGGTCATGGCCGTTGAAGGAGACGTGGACGTCCTTCAGAAGAGGCTGCTTCTCACCCACCGACAGCGCCTGGCCCTTCGTCACGTGGAGCTTCCCCGCCATCGTCCGAGTGCGCACTTGACGGCAAATGCGGGAGTGTGGAGGGTCGGTTTGCAGACACCTCAGGGTTACACGAGAATGATGGTCGATTACGCGGGCCGCTGACCAATAGAAGATCAGGGTACAATTTGCGTAACCGTTTTGTAACCCGCTTTTAGGCGAAAATGGAGCAGTATCTGCTGCAGCTTCCGAAGCGTCTGGCGCAAGAAGTTCGTGCGGGTATTGCGAATGGCGACTCGGCGAATGTAGACATGGTGGCAGGAGGTGCGTGTGTGCTGCTTTGCGGTATCTTTAGACGCCGTAGAAGTGGAGAAATATGGATTTAAAGACGATGTGATGAAAAGTTGATAAAATGTGTTGTAACTCGTTTTACGACATGGTTTTGATGCATTTCCAGCGGATAATAAGCACTTTACTCTACATGTGAATGGCAAAGAGTACCCCGCTAGAATCGGTGCGTTCTTCGTTATGAAAAACGCTGTTTTGAGGTCGAAACACGAGTTGGAATGACTCTGATGCCCACTGATGCCGTATGAACTACAGCGCAATTACCGACAATTTTAGAGACACACAAAACCTACGACGACAATTTCTTCTACAAGAGCGGAGAGATCGGACAGGTGCGGAGAGTACAGGGAATCTAATGGTGGTGTACTGACATATTTGTATGTCCGTTGCGTAGATTTTCGTGGTGACGGATAAGGAGGAGGAGAGAAAACTGCTGGAGGCGCAGGATGAAGTGCCGAATGGTCTCACACCCCCGAACACGAATGTCATCAAGCGCAAGTATGAGAAAACTAAGAAGACCACGCCGTTCCCTGTATGTTAGGTGCTTTATTTTGTATATTGTGTGGGCTAACGAGTTGTTTTGTGTTACTGATTGTTGCTAGAAACCTGATGTCTCTCGGGTGGAAGAGGACTTGGTAAAGATCATTAATGCTAATGGCGCGATTGAAGATGTCCAAGAGGAGCTTGTGGACTTTTACGACTGGATGATAGACGAGGAACACCCGAACGGAATTACTGTGACGGACGAGATGGAGCTTATCCGCGAACACCCCGAGTACTTGGCACTGTCCGAGGAACCGCCAACAAAACAGCAAAAGTTATTGCCACCTAGTGCAGGAAACAGTACGATGCCAGGTACAGCGAACGCGTCGATCATGAACACACCACTTGCCACGGATGTTGGTTCAGAGGCCGAGTCGCAGAATGATGGGCGGGCGTCGGTACAACGCTCACCGGCGTTCGCGCCAACGCCGAGCCCGAGGCTGTCACCAATGCAGCTCAGTCAACTATCTAATCGTGACCTTGATGAAGACAAGGAAGTGGACATGCTGGAGGATGACATCCTCGACGGTATGGATACTAAACCGGCATCTCCTCCTCGACAAAAGGCTTATCTGACTGATCCAGCCTACCTCAAGCTGCTGCCCATTCGCGATCGACTACAGAAATCGGTGCGCGATGCTGACCGTGATATGAGTGAACTCAGTGCCAAGGTCGACGCCAATTCCAACATCATCGTCAAGGTGCGTTCCTTACCTGCTACGTTTCCTTCAGTATTCTCACATTATCGAATCTTTATACTTCCTGTGCATTTCTTCAGAACCGCTTCAAGCAAATGCTCGAGACCGCACGCAAACAGCGTACCGAGATCGCGGATGAGCTAGAGAAGGTCAAGGCAGAAATCGTGGCATTTGAGTCAACCTGAGAGCATCAATTATTCGCCCACGTATCCGATTCTCTGTTTATGATGACAGCTTATGTCGTTCGACTGGAGTGGCACAGCATCGACTGTAGATAGCGACAAAATATATGTCATCGTTTTATACTTTCGTGTGCGTATTTTGAGCAGTGTCTTGCTGGAAGTGTGTTTGAAGACGAGACCACATGACGGTGAAGGATGGAGCTGGCAAAGATTGCGATGCTGGACAAGAAGTGTGTACAGATGTCGAAAAAGCCGTCTATTTGGTAACAAAGCGAGATCCTGTGGTTTACGATTGCGCGTCGTTGACATGGAAATGCTTTATTCCGGCAAAGTCGAACATTGAAACGCGCTTTGGCAAAGTAGGCGAATACTGAATAAGTGGATTTCAGCTATCAAAGTGGCTGCTAACGAAGCTGAAAGGTGGTTTGTCTGGTAGTCCGCAGTCACGATGGCACCGTAATTTGCTCTCACCCCAGTGGTGCAGCCTATCTAGCGGTAACTAAACAGAAATTTTTTCAAAGCGATGCTAACTTCTGCGTTACCTATAGGGATACAACCTCGTGGAAACTCGAGAGGTACGCCATCAATTTCAAGGTCTTCAGTAGGTAATACTAACTTCACATTTTTAGGGTACCTTTATGGATGCAACTATGGTGATTCAAGATGTCGATGAGAAGATAATTTCCAAAGACATACCTGAACCGAAAACCTCGAGATCAGTCCGAGCACTAGACCTCCGAGGCAGTCAAGTTGACCAGGAAATCATTACACAATTGAGTCGAGGTCTTACTACAAATGTAAGTGCATTTACGAGGTTGAAACTCGAATTGTAGATCTAACATTTTTTGAAGCGCTTTGTAGAAGTATTGTCGTTGAGTGGGAATCGCCTACAGGACGGTGATATGGTTTTATTAGCTAGTGCTCTTGTGCACAACGGGTGTTTATTGGAACTAACGCTAAGCTACAATGCTATCGGTGAGGTCGGATCAACCGCGTTAGCCAAAGCGCTAGCAATGAACTCGCATCTTCGAGTACTTGATTTAATGCACAACCGGATTGGTAAGGATGGCATCACACCGTGGCTTGGGAATACAATGCGAACCAACTACGCTCTACGTGAGCTCAAACTGAGCCACAATGCTATTGGAGACAAGAAAACTGTTGACCTTCTCCAGTCACTATCACCGACACCTCTCACGGAGGAGGAAAAACTGAAAGCACGTATTGCAAGTCGTCGAAGACACACGACAATATCCGAAGCTGACCTTCATGACAGCGAACCGTTCAATTCAACGCTGAGAACACTACTACTAAGCAACACTGGCATTTCGGATGAGGCGTCGATTCATCTTGCACACATGCTGAACCATACGCGCTCGTTAACGCACTTAGACATTTCTTGCAACGATTTCATGAGTGACGGAAATGTAGCAATTGCTCGCGGTTTGGAGCGTAATGCATCGCTACGTTACCTGAACTATCGTGAGAACAAATTGGATGAGATAGCTGCATTGGCAATGCTGCGTGCACTCAAGGTTAACTTCTTTGTAGAGACTGCGCTGTTCCAGGACTGCTTTGGAAATGAGTCGGCGGTGGGGAGCGCGTTGGGCCAACTGATTAAATCGTCACGATCCTTGACAACGCTTGACTTGGTATGTATCTCGCAGTCTTGATTTACGTTTCTTCATTTTAGCTGATGATACATTGCTGTGATTTCGTCAGAGTCACTGCCACCTTGAACCACCCGAAGTCGTGGAGTTCTACCACGCTCTTGCTGAGAATACCAGTCTGCGGAGCATTGATTTGGTAGGAAACAAAAGAGTTTTGATGTATTATGGCTGACTTAGCTTGCTGCAGACATGCTCAGGTCTCAAATCGGATAGTGCAGCAGGTATCCTGGCAAAGTCTCTACAGCAAAATACGACATTGACATTCGTCAATCTTTCCTACAACGAAATCACTTTGCGTGGATGTAAATCACTTCGAGATGGAGTTGCTGCTAGGAGCGAGACAGCATCTCGACTGGTGTTGTCCCTAGAAGGCAACTCGGGTGAAAAGTGTCCAACAGGAACTGTTATCACGGGTGGGATGCGGCCCGTGCGACCACCACTTATCAACTAAAACTGCAAATTGAAGCTTAGATGTTGATGAACCGAAACATGCTTTGTAGCACCGCAGCATCGACTGAAAACAGAAGGTGAAGTTGAATTTGTCAAAACTGAGCAACGTTGGAGTTGCAACGTGGATGAAGCCCACTTGTATCCTCTAATCCACTTGAATTGGCGCATTGTTGGTCGTGATTCGCAAGTGTACTGCAAAACTGGTCGGAAGAGCTGCAAATGCTGCAACTTGCAGCCTGTAACTCGGACTCATCCAAACATGGTAACGTGTGTCGCGTTGCAGAAACATGGATGTGACAGTCGATGGGCTCGTAAAACTCTGTGCAAGCACATGATTGCCATCAGTGAATATCTCCAGAGATTCATGGGAGTGGTTGGGCACCACTCACTGTAGCAGGCACTAGATGTATATACTTGCATCGCCATCGTTAGAAATGGATGCAACAAGTGTATCTGCAAACACAGTTCAATGATGCCCCGGGACGCAGAATAATATATGACTGGACCACCCATCCACCGACTTATCTTCCGGTTGTGCCGAATCTCTAAGCACGACAGGCTTACGAATCGCAGCTAAACTTCATCACGCTGTTCAATAGTTGTGTGTGGCGATGCAAATACTAGCAATGGAAGTTATCAGTGTCTTGGTATTTGTCTTCGTTAATGTACAAATTAGTAGCCTAGCTAGTATTCACCTAATGACTTACGCTGGAATGGCATGTGCCGCACTCGCATCGTGCGAAATTGCCACATGGGAAGTCATCAAACCCGAGAGCTACCTCTTGACTCTCTTCGTCCGAGGTGAGAGATGTTGATGATGATGACCGATTGATGTTGCTAGGAGACAGCGACGACAATGACATTGTCGAAGTCGTAGAAGCTGTGGACGAGTGCACCCCCTTGCTACTGTTGCTGGCCACAAATGTTGCGAACACTTTGCTCACGTCGTCGCGCATCCTGGTGCAACCAAGATTGCCATGGTTCACTAGAGACGCTTTGACTGTGTTGAGCATCCGCAAGAGAGCTACACGAGTGCCTTCAACTCCAGTGGGGCAGCTTCTGCAGAACAGTGACGCCTTGGGGAAGTGGTGCTTGATCACATTGCCCAACCACTTGCACTCGGCATTGCATCGATGCCCCAGCTTCAGTGCCTTCACAAGTCGTCGACGCAGGTCGCGGTACTCATCGAAAGTCCGCGATAGGGTCCATGAGGTAGTTTCGTCCTTGGAAGTGTGGTAAGTCATGTGCAACTCGTACAGCACATTGCGCTTGCCCAGTCCGTGTCGAGCGTTGACGGATGTGGTCATTTCGAGTGTTAGCTGTTCGAGCCAAGCGACCGATTCGGGTAGAGCCGACCGTGTGTTGAACTGCTTGCTGGAAGCGAACATTGTTGACTAGCGCTTCGCTTCACGGGGACGAAGTAAATTGAGGAATGACCGGTGCTTGATGACGAGTCGATCCCTCGGCGTCGGACTCTGGCGCATAATCCACCGGCGCAGCTCAGTCCACCCAACCAAGATTACCTGCAGGATTGCGCGCCGTCACCTTGCAACGTACACCTCGGCGAGGTGCCCATTGCGTTTTTATGTTTTTCGGTAGAACGTGCGCGTCGGGCAATGCATAGAGTTGTTTATTCGTTCGTCAGAGATTTGCTTGACCGCGAGATTTCTGCCAGTCGAGCGACTACAGCAGCAACATATTGAGCATTTTGACACCAAGGTGGTTCACAACTTGGGAATCACAAGCTGCCATCCGAATGTCGCACGATGAGTACCAATATCGCGCATGAAGCAATTGTGCGCTCCGCGCAATCAGTGTATACTCGGAGACACGGTGATGGAGCGATCCGGGATATCTTCGATAGACCAGTGGTTGCATGCAACATGTACGCAGGAAGGATGGGTCCCTTCCTGCTTAGTAGATCCAGACTAATTCAATTATAGGTGGCAACTTCATCCTCTGCATGCTTGCTTTCTTGCAGCGTTGCTAGCCCATGGACGTTGTTCAACTGATTCCGCTGAGCAACAATGGATATTCTGTCGCTGAAAGGATTGAAAAGAGCGGTAGGTTGATTAGCTTTATATGTATCACAGCATTCAGTCAACCGATGTCAAACACATGCCATGACAACGCAATTCATCATTTCTTCGCCACATGCTTGCCAAGGCTTACCAAGGCTTCGTAAAGCAAGGTACACGTACTGTAAGTTACAGTTTGTAACATGTAAAATGATTCTCACCCCATGGATTGTTTGAGTTTCCCTTCATCATGCTTTGTGGACTGCATTTCGGTGTGCCTCAGCTTGTTGGTCATGAGAGTTTTCTGGTCAATATGCGTGACCGCACACGACACAACCCACACAACGCATCGCCTGTGTGTTTTCGCTCAGCACAGCCGCGAGTAAGTTCGTCACGGTGAGCCAGATATCGCATGACCCAACAGCGATTTAAGCTGAGCCGACGAAGGCTGGAAGGCCAGTGAATTTGGCAGGGTACAACAATGAATTGGTGGTGTTAGATCACCTTGAAAGACCTTCAGTGAAGGTACAAAGTACCGTACATGCGCCCGTGGTCCGCGGAGCTGAGAGGGGCGTTGTCTTGTAATGTCAACTGTTTACTTCATCTCTGGTCTGTGTGTGACATCTGCTGTTGATGCCTAGAGGGCGGGAGACTCCATCCATCGCTAAAAAATATGGCCTCTGCGAGATGCACCGGAGCGAGCATAACAACAGGCTCGGAGTCGGATCAAGTGAATGCTCCAAGCAAAACGTGTGCGATGAATGATTATGGCAGCGAAATGATTACCACAGGAACAACTATTTTTGCGGTCGTCCGTTGTTTTGGTTTTGTGCTCCAGGCAACAACTATGGCACCGAAGAAGAAAGTCAAGGGCAAGAAGACCAAGGCTAGCTCGGGTGGAGGTGATGCAGGTGACGGAGGCACTGAAAGCTCCTCTGTATGTGAGCAACTCGTGATTTCCGTATCAGCGCCTCACTTACTGTTGGCACCATGCTCTCCATTAGATGTTCGACACCACTCCACCTATTATCATCGAAGCTGACCCAGTACACTATGTGACGCTTGATATGAGGGTATATACGCGTGCCTCTCGTTTGTAGTCTCGTTGCATATGCTAACAATTCTCTCTCTTGCTAGCTGCTCAACTGGAGCTATCTCAATTTCAAGTTCCGCACAAAGACCACCACGAGGTTATTCGCAATCAAGGTGCGATGATGAAAATCGTGGTTAACTTGTGCTACTATTACGGTGTGAATCATACCTCACTACCATATCTATGCTTACAGCAAATGATTCAAAAGCAACATGGACCGGTCACCGACCTCAAGATCTGTAAAGGCCACTTCGCAGAGGCTAACGAACTGAAGCAAGACATGATGACATTGGCCGAGTATGGTATTGAAGGTGCTCCAGAAGGTGAGCCTGACGTGGTACGTAACACAAAATTTAGTGACCAGGACTTGAATCTTACGAAGTATGCATGTTGCTGACAGGTCTACCTCATACATTACGACTTCAAACCGGAGCAACACGACAACCCACTGCTTCTTGCAACGGAGCAGAACTAAGCTTAATTCCTCTACAGTCTATAAACAAAACCAATCCATTTTTCCAGTTCTACTTGAGCTTCTCCAGCGCAGCACCAATGATTTGGATCGCCTTGGCCGCAACTTCCTTATTCGCCTGGGAACCCATGTGACCCAGCCGCAGCACCTTTCCCTTCAACGGGCCATACGAGCCACCCACGAGCAGCTTTTCCGCGCGAAGTTCCTTCTGCAGTGCGTCCCAGTCGCAATCCTGAGGGAGTTCGATTGCTGTCACAGTCGGAGACGCTGCGCTCTCCTCTCCGTACAACTTGAATCCCAATGTCTCCGTCACCTCACGACGTGTGAACGCGCTCACCTCTTCATGTCTGCGGATTACAGCTTCGATTCCACCTTCGTTCTTAATGTTGTTACAAGCGACCAAAGTAGCACGGATAGCTTGCCAGTTGTGCGTGTACGGCAGTAGACGCGGTTCTTGCAGCGCCGCACGATAGAACGGCTGCAACGCGTCGTATCCGACGTATTTGACCTCATTGATACGCTTCCACGTCTTCTCACTCACCGTTGTAAACGCCAACGCTGGTGGCCCCGACAATGCCTTGTGTGGACCCAGTAGACCCAAGTCAATCTTCCACGCATCCACATTAAGCGGAGCTCCACCCGCACTCGACACAAAGTCTACTAAAAAGAGTCCGTCCGTCGTGTGGTTGGCCACAGTCTCACCTACACCTTCTAGATTGTTCAAGACACCACTTGGCGTCTCACAATGCACTGCAGTCACTAACTTTGGGTTTGAACGACGGATCTCAGCACACAAAGCCTTCACATCAATTGTTTTGCGCCAGTCGCCACTGACAACTCGAACATCGGCTCCAAGGGCCCTCGCCATGTCTGCAAACCCCTCTCCGAACAACCCATTAGCAGCACACACCACTACATCCCCTGGCTTCAGT
Organism: Phytophthora litchii; assembly: GCA_002812785.1. NCBI lineage: Eukaryota > Oomycota > Peronosporomycetes > Peronosporales > Peronosporaceae > Phytophthora > Phytophthora litchii. The sequence continues at coordinate 34,182 of PCFV01000047.1, read as the reverse complement.
GTGCTCTTTAGAGCACCCCATAATGCCAGCATGGCCTCGCCAGACTGGATGGCTACACTGCAGCTTTCGGCATGCAGAAATTCCTGTAGACTGCGTTCCAGTGCCAGATAATCGTCCCAGAACGCAGGATCCAAATCCGAAGAACCACAGGCAGTTCCCAATGCCGCCAACACATTGGGAAGCATCTGCGAAGGACCTGGAATGAGCTCCAGCACGTCGCTCGGATGTGTCATAGCTGAACAATTGACAATTATCAAGTACCGGTCAAAAGAAGATATGATTAGATAAAATTCGGCACTGAATCAGATTATCAGATGGTTGACCGTATTTAACACTTCATCCCTAAATAAAGTATATTTAGGCACTGGGTTGTAAATACGGGCACAATGCCGTTTTTACCTCATTCTAAATCTGCGAGATCTAAACCTCAACCGTCATGCGCTCGCTCTTCCTGCTCTCTGCAGCTGTGCTCGCGACGTGCACGTCCGCTGACCAAGTGCTGGTACTGGGCACGTCTCCCTCTCCATTATGGCACGAATCTCGCTCTTCCACGGGCTTCTCCGCCGCCGGATTGGCCGATCTCGCGCTCAACTCGTTGGGTCTCCGAACCGGGCGCGTTTCATCTCGTTCTGCCGTCCAGAGCCCGCTCCAGGCCGATATCTTCACACACAGTGAAGCCTATGCTGTCCTTCTATTGGACGGCGCATCATCGGCCAGTCTAGAGGCCGTAAACGCCGCGTTAAGCGGATCTCAAGCCTTCCACGGCCTCTATTCGACTTATCCTGCTAATGTGAAGATTCCCGTGGCTGTAGCTCAAGAATTCGGAGCCAAATACCCCTCAGCTACTCGCTGTGCAGGGAACGCAGCACTGTGTGCTAGTGTGAAGGCGGAGACGGTCTCAGTGTCTGCGGAACTGGTGCAAAAGGTGCTAACTGCCAACAGCTTCTTGAGTGTCAGTGACGAGCAGGACGTAGCCTTTGCAAAGGAACTGGCACAGTTGATGCAGCTCACGACGGAACTTAAGCAGACGGAGAAGACGCTGTACGTTGTGGGGCTGTCGGGACTTGAAGGGGAGAAACAGAAAGCTGCACAGCAGGCTGTGACCACTACAGTGACGGAGTTCCTGGCTCAGTTGATGAAGAACCAGAAGATTGTGGGAGCGCAGATTATGACGGGGACACTGCCGACTGCTGTACAACAAATGACAGCGCTCTCGAGGAACAGGAAGTTGGTGACAAAGCTCTCGAATGAAGAAGAGGATGACGAGTGACGAGAGTGCGAAAGCTCTCGAATGAAGAAGAGGATGACGAGAGTGCGAGTGACGAGAGTGAAAGTGAAGAGAGTGAAGAGAGTGATGAGGATGATGAGGTGGAGGTGACCGATCTGGCAGCGGCCAGTGGCAGTGTGGAAGACGACAACGCGACTACTACGACCAACTCCACTGCTCCTGGCGCCGTGTCGATGCCAGACATTGTTGAGTATCAGATCATCCTCTGGACGTCTGTGCTATTAGGCGCTATCCTGTTGATGGCGATCTTGGCGATGGCCAATATGGATGCTGGACGCGACAGTCTGCTATATGCCAAGTTTATCGCTGACGTGAACGGCCGGAAGACCAACTAAGTAGCTGCGTGAATCGCCCAGGAACTTCAGTTCAAATGGAGTTCTTGGATGTTAAGAAGCAGTAGTTTCCGAGCGAATAACCTTTAATATGCATCCTTTGCCCTCTACGACGGTGTTCGACGTTCAGTGATCTTCCAAGAGGCTCTTCAGTGTGAGAAGACGCGATGAAGAACCACCCACGTGACGATGAATGTGATCATCCCGAAGCAGACAACGGTGAACCAGAAGTGGTGATACCGTCTACAAGTGATGAAGGTGCGAACTGTTGAAGACTGCAGGTGGTGGTGTAATTAAGGCTTTGTGATCTTATGTAATTGAGAAGACCGTCGTCTGGGAGAGTTTCGAGCAAGATGTACGCAAATGCGAGAGGTACAAGCTGCTGGTTGCGTTGACTTGTGTTCAAGGTGACAAGGTTGCTAATTATCTGTGTAGAGAACAGAACGTGAGCTTGTGAGGCTGGCGCAACGACGTGCAGCTGTCCGTACTCAAGTTGGTATCACTTCGGCGACAATGGAGCAGGTTTGAGAGAATTGGAACATAGTTTTTGCTGATACCGTGTCTAATTGAAAGTAATTGTGTTCCAGTGGAAGCAAGAACACCAGCAAATGCTGCAGAATGAACAACAAGGATTATGAACATCCATCGAGACCATCACAATATCCAAGACCACTTTGATAAATATAGTTGATCAAGCTTCTCGTGCATGAAGATAGATGCTAGTTTTTAGTGATGTCGTTCATTGACTAAGTAGTTTTACTTGAGATGCCTTTGACACAGCAGAATGAGCTGGATGTAGCTACTCAAGAGAAAATCATCGACTTGTTCGACAATGAAGCGGTCTGGGATGCTGATGATACGGATGGCTACATCATCCAAGTTTTCCAGGAACTCGAGGCTGTAGGCGCCAACATTATCACTCTCAAGGACCAGGGATGGAACTCTTTGCTTCACACAGCGTCACTTTGGAATCGCTCCAAAATCATGGAGGAGCTTATTCGCCGTGGAGCACCACTGAACGAAAAAAACAAGAATGGACACACACCACTAGACTTGGCAATGCACTGGGGTCACTATGACATCGGCCAGCAGCTCCAACATTATGGTGGCAAGCACACGTGCGAGAAAGAGCGCGATGTTGCCATTTCGCAGCGGGATTTGGCTCAGCAACAACTGAAAAACTGTGAACTTGAGTATGAACACGCAGTTGGATCACTCAAGCATGCTAAACAAGAACGCGAGCAGCTACGGATTGAACGAGATCGCTTGGTGATGTTGCGTGCGCAAGTTGTTGAGGACTGCATGGCATTAGCCAAACAGGTTGAAGACTTCCGAGGTGCTGTGGCATCTCTCACGAAAGAACGAGATGTTTTGCATGTTCAAGCTGCACAACTGCAAAATGAGCTAGTATGTGAGCAGACAGCACGAAACAATGCTGTGCAAAGCTGGAAAATGAGTGAGAAAGTCATCGCCGAGCTGCAACAGATACAAGAAGAGTGTCGAGAACGCGAAGAAGAAGCGCTGAGATTGCGGAATGAGGCAATGCAAGACCGAGATGTAGCACGTGAGCGGGCCAAAGAAGCTCAACTGGATCAGGGCATTGCAAAACAAAATCAACTTGAAGTTGAACGTGAACGCGATCAGGCTATCGAACGCCTGCTCAAAGGTGAGGCTGAGATCATGCACGACAAAGAGAAGTGGAGAAAACAAATAGCAAAGACTGAGTTGGAGCGACGCAATATTCAAATCGAGATTGATCGACAAACCGAGATTTTGCGCTGCGAGAATGCAAAATTGGAGAAGGCAGTCGCAACTCTCACTGCTGCTAACACTCGTCAACGAACAGATCTCGAACGAAATCGACTAACGATTCAAACTCTTGAAAAGCAGCTTGGTCGACAACAGCAGGAGTTATCGGAATCCAGTGAACACAACTCAAAATTAAAAGAGCAGGTGGACTCTCTGCTGGAGGAAAGGAGGCTGGAGTACAAGGCGTGGCGAGCTCAACTAGAAGCCAAGCTACAGAAAGAATACTCGGACGACTTGAAGATTATGCTAGATGCTGTTATCATGACGTGGAAATCCTTTCAAACCTGTCAACAACAAATGAGTACCTTCAGTGCGCCTGTATCTGAGTCCCGTGCTATGTCGCCGTCCCGCACTCCAGCTATCATGTCTGCTATCTTTCAAAATCAACGTCCACATACAAGTGCAGTAGGTCAAGGGTCTGCTGACCAAACAGGATTCCTACCATTTATCCAAGAAAACCCAGCAACGGGGTTGAAAGGACAAAGCTCTCCCCGTGTGCTCTTCGAACCCTCTCATCTCGCAAACATTGTTTCGGATTCACCTCCAGTACCTTTCGCTGATCACGAAAAAATAATCAACAAGCACCGAGCAGAAGCCGAAACTGCTCTTCAAGAGGTAATTATTGGGACGACATCGGAGCAGATCGTTCAGCTCTGTTCTTTCGTGCAGACGTTCCTAGGTGACGTGATGACGTACATTTCTGCGAACCTGCAACGCCTCAGGTTCGTTATGTTCAGGTTAGTTTTGCGTGTTGAGCTCCATTTTGACAAAATATGCATGTGTAGGAGGCGAGCACAAGCGCAAGAGAAAATCATTGAACGCAAGGGAGAACTAATTCAGCGGTTCACACACCACCGTGAAGAGAAGACGAAGCGGCAAAATCCTGCTCGATTTCGGGAATTATCAGTACGGCCACTGCTTTGAGCGATAGTTTGAGGCATCATGGTGTTGATACTGAAACGGAGCAATAACGTTGATGTGGCTTAGTCAAGTCATACAGCAACGCATGGTCACCACATGAGATTGTACAGTGGAATTTCATTTAATTGTGCTGAGGGTCCTCTGGACCAACTTCGCAGTACTTTTGCATTTCTTGCGACGGAGTGGTGAATATCGAAACCACCAGCAGGACAACTTTTCGAGAACCCAGTCTACAAGAAGACCAGGACCAGGACCAAGGAAGAACGAAAATCAACAATCGCGATGAGGTCAAAAGAGAGTATTAGCCATTTCTTTTCATCGTTGTCGACAAGGACAAGATCCATGATCCACTGTGCGAATAATAAGTTTGGAAGCAATGGTGAAACTGCAGAACAAGACAGTCTGTTCTTCACTACACAGAGATTATTACTCGGAATGTGGATGTGCGTGGGTTTGGTGCCTTTGTTGCTCCAAACCAGAAGCTACGTTAAGTTTATGACTCCCCACAAAATCACACAAGATTTGGTCGCTTCCGCAGATACAATGGCAGAAACGCTGAATCGCGAGGAACTATGCCCAGTCGAAGGTTTGATGGTAGCCGGAGTGTGGTGGAACGTTGGTGTCACACATTATTACACTGTTTCTAATGGTAGACTTGGTCACTTCGTAGTGCCGCAGTACAACATTCATGGATCCTATTTTCTTGGATCTGAAAAGGTATCTCCGTCTTCTACGACACCAGCGAGCTGTTTAGGGGATAACTATCTGTTTCGCCACTACTTCTATCACGGGAGCATCGGGTATTATGCATTCTATGAAGAAGCTTCAGGAACGTATTGTTTCAAAGGTCAGACTGCATATGTGGAAGTGAATGGGCTAGGTACTTACGACAGCAATGGATCTCGGTTGGCTAGAGATACTGGAGACTCCAACTACCGGCGGTCGTATTGGTATGGCTTGTTTGGGGCAATTTGGATAGCATATCGCTCGATTCTCATGCGGCGGAGTTACATCTCGTGCAAGCGATACGGAACGAAATGCGATAATATGCAAGAGAAACTTCGATTTCAAGCTGTGCTTGTGTACGTTCAAGAAAGCTTGAGGTTATCTGCGCACGGGGCAAGAAATTACCAACGTGTGGCATTATTGTACCTATTGGTCGAAGGTCTAATGAGTGACTTATTCATGCTAATTGCTCAAGACGGGTTCCTGGCAAAGGTGCAGTACATTTCGCTGGGCTACAATTTGTCGGGAATACTTTCGGTGCTGTTTGAGATGATTGAAAGTATGAATTGGTTGGAGGAGAGAACAAGGAGCTGTATTAAACGACTACTGTTCAACTACGAGACGGCTTTGGTAGGTGAATTCTTTTGCGCAACAGCGATGCAGTACTACCTTACGTCGTTGAACCAATCGAGTCTGAAAAGAACACAAGTCGCAGCTGAAGCCGTGTCATACTACGCGTGGAGTTTAGTGGGTCACGGCGTCATTGTGCTGGGCATCGTCGTTGCCATCTTATCGATTCGAGCCACTGGAGCTCTCATAGCAGTACAGTGGACGTTCGGCTCTTTTAAATTGTTTACAGCACCGTGCTGCGTCGACACGGCGTTAGGAGTTCGATCCAAGATGATTTTGCTTGGTGGCTATGAGTGGGAGGACGACAACCTTCTCTATAGGGTGGAAACGTTGAAAGCTTTCGGGATAATGAACATGGAAGAAGATGGCACCCATTTCCTAGTTGTTCATAAGTTGCACTGGGTAACATTTCCTCGACCAAATATGATCGTTATTGGAGAGGTGGTTGGACGCCGAGTTCAGCCTTGCAATGAGCGGCCATGCACCGGGGTTGTGAGTATGCTTAGACGCTCGTTAGGAGGTGCAGTGATATAGTTACCAAATAAAGTGGTCTAAGTAGTTTATGTTTGGCGTTTTGAATATCAATCATCTCCACATCCCGTAAATTCCTGCGTGGCAGCGATCTCACATTGCTGACGCGGTATCCTCGTTGGAACTTGGTATCATTATACAGGTCAATTCGTGTACCCCAGGTGATAATCCTATGTTTCGACTTCAAACCTTTTACGACTACGTAGTGCTGGTACGAAATTCAGTGTTCGATCCAAGGTGATTTTACGGAGCAAATGCTACTGGGGGGACAACATGCTTGATACAAGCCCAAAACACTCCAGTCTGAACGAAGAAGCCGACCCGAGTTGAAAAGGAATTAATTTCATGACCGGATCTGCCTGTGATCGAATAATTCATGAACATCTAGTGCGAACTTGTATCGAATATCCATGCACCGACGATGTAGATATGGTCGAGCAACACTAGGAGTACTGGTAATCACCACACACAGCACACCAAAGTCTGTCTATTCACTTGGCATCACTTGTCGACCTCATCTCATCCTCCTTCACCTCATCAGCAATAACGTCAATAATCTCCCTCTTCACTTCTCCAAGTCCCTCAAAGTCGAATTGTTTCGACTGAACAATCTTCTGAGGACGTGACGTCTTCTGCAGCCGCTGTCGAAGCTCCGTCAGCTACACAATACCAACAAAAGTCAATGAATTTCACTTCACCAACGTAAAAAAACAAAGAACCTGATCTCACATTGGAAACTCCAAGTGCAGCAGCAGCCCCGCCCACCAGCACACAGCAGCCAGTGACTGACACGACCGTCACGCCGAGCAGTGCCTTCCATGCAGCCGTACCGGGAGGCAGAGGTTTGTCCAGAGCCAGTTTTCTCTCAAATAAAGTGGTCGGCTTGGGTTTAAACTCCTTCTTGCTGCTAGACGGCTTGCCCAAGCTCTTCTCCTCCTCTTCCAGCGCCTTCTTCTGCTTCGTCATGCCATAATAGAAGCCTGCCACACAATATGACAATAAGAAACGTGTCAAATACCATTATTTCATCACAAAATACTATATAACGGTGATAAAATGACAATAGAGGTACGTGCCTCCTCCTAGAAACACCGCAGCGACTACAGACACTGCCGTAGACACGATATTCACCCTGCGCTGCTGCTCCGATGGCCCAACTTCCGCATCACCAGCACCGCTCATTTTCTACAATAAAACTTGCAATTTCAACTTAGAAACACGATCTGATTCGCTGAAAATATTATATCCAATCACGTTTAACTAAATGCTAATCCACCAATCACAATCCACCATTACATCGATAAGTTGCACGTGGCGAGCATGAGCTGCTTGATGCTCATCGGGACACGTCGCTTCCTGAGCTCAGTACGACGCCCAGAGCGATTTTCGTCGCTAGCAACTGCTCTGCGAGTCTTCCACGAACAGAATGACCATTTTCTGGTCCCCTATCGCTTCCAGGTGCCTCAGAATGACTCCTTAAACTCCACCAATAATCCGTGGCCAGAAGAAACTCACGGAGTGAATTTAGGCCGCGCCATCCGTAAATTCGTGAAAATGTCGAGCGTTGACAACTCACAAGAGCTGCAGAATGTACGTCACCAATTGGATGCTTTGGGATTCCCTAAAATTCATGACTGGAAGCGATTCCAGTGGGAAAACGTGGAATTGTCAGCGTTGAAGACATTTCTGGAGATTGAGGGACACCTAGTAATACCACGCAAGTTCGTTGTGCCTGAGGGCAATACGCAATGGTCGAGACCTACTTGGGGACTCAAGTTAGGGTCTCAAGTCTGCCGTCTACGTAATATGAGGGAAAAATTGCCCCACGACCAAATCCAGGACCTTGAGGACATTGGATTTGTTTGGGCTGTATCAGACTACACTTGGGATGAGTTGGTTATGCCGGCTCTGCGACGTTTTCGAGAGCTTTATGGTCATTGTGCTGTTCTACAAATGTTCGTGGTCGGTCAAGGAGATGACAAGAAAAATGAAACGAAATGGCCAAAAAAACTTCGCGGATATCGACTAGGCCGAGTGGTGAACAAAATCCGAGTGAAAGCGGCACACAATGAGTTTGTGGAGAGAGATAGGAAGGAGCTGGACAAATTGGGCTTCTACTTCAGTAGCTTCGACCAGAAATGGCAAGAAACTATCTTACCAGCTCTAGAGACGTATCATCGTGTCAATGGGAACTGCGACGTTCGCAAATTCTTTATTGTACCGGAAGAAGAACCATGGCCACAGTCGACCTGGGGCCTACGACTTGGTTACGTTGCGCGTAACATTCGGAACCGAGGTGACTTCTTAGTACAAGTTGCGCAGGATTTTGAAAAGCTCGAACACATTGGATTTGTGTGGAATATGACTGCGGCCAAGTGGGAACACGCGGTAGTCCCAGCCTTGGAAACCTATGTGCGTGAGCATGATACTTCTAACATACCGCCCAACTTTGTAGTGCCGTGTGAAGATCCGTGGCCAGAGGTGTCCTATGGTTTAAGGCTGGGGGAGCTAGCGTCAAAACCCGTGCGACGGAAACGTTTCGCGAACTTCATCGAAATTGACCGTGACCAGCTCGAAGCCCTAGGTTTCTATTGGTCGGCTGTGACGGACGATGACAGAAGTGATAGTGATGCTGAGAATGACGAATTCTAGCTGGAGCTGGAAGAGGGAATATACTTGTGGATTGGTTTACAACGAGTTTGGCTCAAATTAGGAAGACCCGTTGGGACTAAGTAGTCAATCTGCTCAAGGAGACGCCACTACTGATCATGCTTTCGAAGCGCAAAAGCTTGAGCGATGATCTCATCATTTGGCGTGGTATGAGCACGCACAATATCTCAATATCTGTTCGACAGGGACTGTCATTTGCTACACGTAGACGTAAGATCTGGTTGGAGATCGTAGAGGTTGAAGTATACACGAAATCCAAAACGGTTGTCGGTCAGGTATGTAATCAGCAGTGAGGAATATGCTAGCTTGTGGAGGAACAACTTCATGCATTTGTTTTTGCAGAATTTCGAGTTTTCTATCCGCCGTTTGACGCTGAACTCGCAGCGTAGCAGTGCTGGTATGATGACTGCTGAAGATGATGGAACCTATACTTTGCCATCTCTCAAAAGCCGAGTTCCCCAGATCATCGAGGCAATGACTGCTGGGCTTCCTATCCAAGTCAATCAATTCGTACAACGAAACCATTGTAAGGAGTCTCTACAATCATTGAAGAGTATTGTACTAAGTTGCGCTTACTTTCCTTGCGCTAGATCAATCAGTTAGCGCTGATCATTGCTTCAGAAATCCGGATGAATGCAGAGGCTAGCAAAATATTGTCGTTTATCCTTTATCGCGATCAGGTTCCATCCAACTATCGACCCTGTATTGCCACTGGGTTCGAGTCTTACGCCATCTACACCGATATCTTGGAGTCCTGCATTCAAGTACGGGACCCAGCTGTCTACAAGCACATGGTGTTCATCGGCGCTGATCGACATGTTGTCTGGATGCTGTTCCAAGTCTTTATTTCCGATACTCTTCCACTTGTTCTACGCGTACGCTTTCTGGATCTCATCCTCATTAGAGGCTGTGTCGCACTCGTGTCATCAATGTTGGTAAGAACCAATTCACGCTCTTAGTTGATCAGGGTAGAATCCAGTTACTGATCTTGGCGTTTTGTTCAGGCATATCTAGCTTGGCGGAAGGAGGCTTTGATGCAGACTAGAACAAGTGACGAGTTCATCGACTGTATCAAGCAACCACATGCAGAATGGCTGACAAACGACAAACTTGATGCTTTTTGGGGAAAATGCGTGAGTATGCACACAGAAGCTCTCTTGGACTTGTACGTGGAGATTACGTCTCGCTTACGGCTCAAGGCTGTCACGGTAGCTCGTCAAAGGGACCTTTATGAACCACTCCAGAGCCAACACTATCGCGATATCTTTCATCATGCGCGATACTCGTGGATTGGTTTTGACGTGGATCATACACTCGTGGAGTATCGGCTGCCGTATTTACTGCAAAACAGTTTCAATCAAGCTATCAAAGAACTGCAGAAAAACTTTGTTAGTCTCGGCACCATTCCTCCTGCCGAGTGGCTGCCTTCAATTGCACAGCGCGGGATAGTTGTCGATACGGCTCGTGGTAACTTTCTCCACTTAGGAGAAGATGGTTCAATCCAGCGAGCTTATCATGGTTCTCATGAGATTTCGAACTTCAGTATCAGTGTGCTCTACGGCAACACTGCTCCGAAGGACGACAACATTTCCAGCTTGCTGGGCGGTTCTTCCAAGCTGATTCATCTCTACACAACTGTTGACATCATTTACGCGCCGCTATACGCATGGATCGTTGACGCCTTCGACTTGGGAGTGGTAGGACAGAACAAGTTTGATTTCAACGTGCTTGATGAGTGCAGTTCTAATGCTGTTTTTGCTGTAGATTGTCATGGAAGAGTTCGGAAGATCACTTTATCTTGTCCCTGACGTTCAAGACGAACCACCTGGCAACCCGAATGACCCCTACTTGGCAAACAAGGTTGTGTACGTTTCGCTGAGTGGATTTGCGCTTAAAGCTGTGCGCTCCTTTTACGCGGGTGCTTTTTGGAAGACAATTACCACCACTCCAGATCTGCTAATCCAGCCGAATGCAGATATCGTTACCCTGTTGGAGATACTCAAAACGAATCTTGGGAAGCAGCTTTTCATTCTCACGAATGGATCGTGGACACATTGCAACACCGTCATGCAGTTTGCGATTGGTCGGAACTGGATGAACTACTTTGATCTCGTCGTCACTGAGGCCAACAAAGAAGTCTTTTTCGATGATTTCAACGACACCATGTTCTCCGTATGTTGATCCCAATGTGACTGCGTCATTTCCAGCTAATACTTGTCATGTATGAACAGGAACTCACCGTGGACAATGTAATAAACAGCGCTGCAGCTGGAGGACGCGCTCAGAAGAAGGTGGTGACAAAGCTGCAGCGTCGAAAGGTGTATGCACACGGCAACATCAAGACACTGATGACATTTTTCAGTGAAAACACTCGGAGGTCGACTTCCTCTCAGATTACCTCCGAGAAAGATCCGGTACGTCATACCTGTTGAGCACAACTGCACTCATAATTTAACGAGTCGATTTGGTCACCTTTAGCGCATTTGCTACTTCGGCGACCACGTAATGCAGGATATTCTACTTCCAGCACGCTTTACAACAACATGGGATCTGGTGGCGATCGTCAAGGAGATTCAGAACATCGGCCAACCTTCTGAAGCAGTACGTCACAACAAAGCCTCCAATATAGTACACGGTAGTACTCACCTTCATCTTCGCAGGAAGAGGTCTTACCAACATGGTTCGAGCGATGGACATGTCGTGGGGTCAAACCAGCAACTCCAGAGCTCCGTTCCTCCTTCTTCTTCCTCGGACCTAGTGGTTTCAGCTCCTATTGGGGCAAGAAAGTTTGTACAGCAGCCGCCCTTTGCCTCCCATCTGTAGGCAAACTCGCCCATTGTGACAGTGTACTTAAAGTCGGCATGGTACGTTGTCTTCGTTTTCTCCTAGACCCAATTTCTCACTCATTATTGCATGTGGAGATCCTACAAAACGGACGCTACGTGCCCAACAGCGAATTGGTAGCCATCCCCAAGCGTGTGATCGCCAAAGTCCGTTCCATCGACCCTAGCAACAAAACTTGAAGTGTATTCAACTCCATATTCAACTGCTTTACTCTCCACGTCGCTTCTTGTCCATATTCTTCCACATCGAAGACGATGGCTTCTCTTGTGTAGCTTCTGCTTCTCCTTTCTTCACTGCTTCACGGTATCTGGACGTACGTTCGCGACCTTGCTGTGCCATTGTACTGTATCGCGGTAGATAGATCCCCAATGCGCCTGCCACGCCCACCAATGTCGCACCAAAGCCCAAGATCACCACTTGACCCTTCTTCATGGCTGCAATGCGCTCTTCACCTCAAAATCCACACAAAAAAACACGCAACTCTAATTATGTGGTTTACACCAATACGAGATCACAAAATATAGACCAGTCCTAAAATTTGTGCATTTGGTCAAGTGAAGTGATGAACGTAGTGAACCTTGCTGAGGAGGTCCTGAGCGGCGTCTTGCAGACCGCAGAGCAGCTACAGAACGCCGTAGTTGGCGCTGATACCGGCTGTATTGAGAGCTTGCGATGGGCTGGTGCGATGCCACTGCTTCTACGCGATTTTAACGTGCAGAATGTGCTGGCAGCGGAGGATTTCTTGTGTTGCGCCACGTCTACGGATCTACGACGTTTGCTGCTTTTGGACGAGAGCGAGAGTGTTGGTCACGTGGTACTGCTGCTCTCGGGCTTCTTGTGGGACTACGAGGCGGCACTCAAGCGGCTACTGGCACTGGGTGTCATACAACGCCTTACAGTCTGCAGCAGCCTATCAGAGAGGGCTCATGAGTGCTACGACTTTAGTAAACTAGGGGGAGATGCTGCATTAGCTGCTACCGGTGCTAGAGCTACTAAAACGATGAAGTTTGAGGAATTTGCCGTGGAATTGAACAAGAATGCGACGTTCCCGACGGACAATGGAACGGAATTGAACGAAGAGTGGGGTTGGGAAGATACAGAGAAAAGTGTTGTTCATGGAGTGCAGGTTGTTCACTTGCCTTTGAATGTGGTGCCGTTGTTGTCGAACAAGATATGGTCACCCGAGCCATCAGTGTTTGTGCTGTCCCATCCGACTTGTGCGCCAGCGTTCCCGTTGTTATTGCATCAGGTGGAAGATATGACAAGTCCTGCTTCACCTACTGGACGTGGAGGTGCAGGATTTACGACGGATGGAGTACAAAAGTACACGCATGTCAAGAACGTACTGCCAGAACATATCCCCAGTGCATTTAGGAGATCGATGAGGTTGCTTGCATACACATTGGCGGAAATGATGGTTGGAGCCCGGTTGGATGTGAAGGAACGCATTTTCGCGGTCGGAGCGACGTCACTGAAGATTGGACACACTTTGTTGCGGATTTTAAACGAGCTGCAAGAAGCTACAAACCTGCAAATTCTTCAGGGGCAGCAGGCAGCCTCGATGGTTATCATTGATAGGTATGGCTGCGCTGTAGTGGTCTGTTGGAAATACTTTCTGATGCTTGGACGTTGTGGTGTATGATAGGACGAGTGATTTGGTCTCACCGTGTTCGTTTGGAAGCTCTCTGCTTGACCGTATTCTTGCACTGTTGCCCCAAACCTCAACGAAGTCTGCTGCGGGAGAAAGCACGGCTGAAGATGGTGCGATGGTAAGGCGTCAGTGCTCCTCGAGTACAATTCTTGTACTAATGATTATGTGTATGTGTAACCACAGGGACGAACAAAGCTAAATGTGACAGAAATCTTCCCAATTCATGGGTGTGAGCCAACGCCAGTATCGGTGTCTGTACCACTTGTTGCTACGCTTGAATCCGGCTATGAACCATCCGAGTTTGTTTCTCAGATCCAATGGAAGGGCGGTGCCAGTTTGTGCCACCCGACCATACCTAGCGGGTCGAACGTGTTTCGATCTTTAGCGTTCAGACCAGCAAAGCTAGCACTGCGCGATCTCGACAAGCGGCTGCAAGCAGTAGAACATGTTTTGCTGCAACAGGGAAAACTTCATTCAGCTGCTGTCACGCGTAGACCTGGGGAGAAGGTGCGTGGTCGTGATGTTGTTTTGCGCCGAATTACCAAGATCTTAGAAGCTGGAGAACCTTCAAACCTCGAGCACAGCTCGCTGGTTGAGCTCGGTGTCATTGTCTTGGAAACGCTGGAGCGAATGGACCAGTCCCAGAAGCGATGGGATAAGTGCCACGACCGTGTAACGCGCCAGTTCGAGCTGCGGAAGAAAGGAGGCCACGAATGGATTTTGCCTGAAGTTGCCGATGTCATGCAGCGTCAAATGTCTGCAGTTCAGTCAGAGACACCAGGAACCAACGGGGAGATCATTTCTCTCCAGGAATTACTGACTCTACTGGTAAATGCGTTTGCTCTGTCATCGGGTGTAACCCTGGAAGGCTTCACCATCCAGATGGTCCAGAAAGCTCTTGTTGAAAATGTTTTACAGGTAAGAAGATGCACCTGAACCTGGTCGCACTCTAGCTACCGCTAACAACTACTTATTACGTTCATTAGGCGGTAAAAACAGATCCACGTTCGGTGCAGACATCACTCCCTGGGTTATTCAGGCAGCTATCTCCACACATCAACACACATGGAGCACAAGCCAGACAAGCTGCATCAGAGCAAGAAAATATCGAAGGGGACGATTGGGATTGGAATGACGGCGGCAATTCTCCAACCGCATCAATGGCGACTCACAACAGCCACGACACTGAGTTCCAGCTCATCGAGGCGAAGTCAATTATTGAAACTTACGTGGAGAGCTTGATGGGTCCCCTTCAGGTAAAAAATTCTGACGATCTTGGCCTATGAGCTACATATATTTGCTAACGTTGTACACTACGTTGATGCTGCTGCAGGATTGTGCACAGCAATTTGCACAAATCGGCGATGAATCAACACCAGAAAATCCGCATCGCTCATTGATTGCCCAGCTCTGCAGCTCTATTGTAAACCCCTCAGGAGCACCAATTTCGGACATTGAACATGTACGTTCCTGTCGACGCAATCTCTGCTAACAAATCTCGGTTTTATTTATTAATGTTGTTTCTGGCGCTTTAGGTTATTGATGCTTCAGAACAACTTACCCGTGCAGGCATCGATCTTCTTAAAAGTGGCTTCAGCAAATTCGGTTTGGGTGTTGGAGGTGGAAGCGGCAGCAGCCAACCTAACGGCAGTCGAGTGTTAGGAGACTCTAATGTTCTTGTTGTATTTGTAGTTGGTGGTATCACTTTTGAAGAGGTAGGCTTTCGCGTGGAGTGGTCTTCATTGTGACAACACTGATTTCCTGTGCTGCTATGCAGATTCAAGAGGTCCATGATGCGTTGAGTGACAACACCAAATATCAAATTATCCTGGGTGGAACGACGATCACGAACAATGAGATCATATTGAACAAGCTCTTCAGCTTTTAACTGTCCAGTCAGCTTAAAAAGTTTGAAGAAGGTGACACGTATGTCTGGCAGCGAAGGTAACGTGTGGATGATCGATTTCCTAATTGAAGCTCCCTTGAAAGACAGGGATTTTCGAGTTAATTGCCAACGGTGGCAATGATGCTTTTGGTTGGTTGTCAACTGCTGACGACAAGGAGGCATTTTTCTCCTCATACAATTTATAGTAGTTGTGGCTTGAAGTATCTTGAAGCGGCTTTGTTTTATCTTGCTGGTGCGTCTGACTACGGGTGCTGGTTTCCAATGCATTCGGGTGTGCAAGAACAAATACCAGATCATCTTCCACTAGAATTGTATCGCTGGCAGGACCTGTGGCTACGTAAGGTAATTGGAATGGAGTGTCCGTGCCTCGATACAGTCCAATGGAAACGATTTCTTTGGTGGAGAGCAGGTGCAGAAAGAGCTCGCCAAAGGTTCGTCGGACGAATTTCGCCGGCACTGGTATTTGCACTAGCGAGCTTGCGATAAACGTGGACCGTGCTCTGTCATCCCCTGAAAGAGCAGCAGGGTGGCCATTTTCCGAAAAGAGAAGCTCGTAAATCAACCGAATGAGTCCGGGTGTGAAGAAACTTTGACACAGCATGGTGTCGAAAATGTCATCTACAAAACCGTAACCAGCGGCAAAAAATGGTAAGAGGGCCGATCTGCGCACGTCGAAGTAGTGACGTCGAGTGGATTCAAGCTCGCGTTTAATGAGCGTACGTTTCGTGTTGATCCGCTTGCTTAGCTTCACTTGCTGATCGAGAGTGATAATGTTATCTGCCCCACGCAGGTATATGTTCTTCACGACATTTGCCTTACCAAACACTCGCTTGACGTCACTTAAATCTTCTGGTACACGCTGTTCTGAAGTCCTTGAAAATTCTGGTGTTTCCGTAGCTGTAGAGGATATTGGAGTGGTGGCAAGGACAAGAGAGTCGAGTGCTTGTCGTTGCTGGAACGAAGTTGCTGTTCGCTTTTTCAACGTTGCGTCGAGAATTTGCATCGTTCGAGGCATGTTCAGTTCGACCATTGGCATTAGACCTGAGGTTGTGTCCATACCATATTCTGCCTGGATTGATAACACAGCCAAGTAATGAAATATCGTCTGGCTATCGACAGCCTCGCCATCGACATCCTGGATGTTTGTTTTGTCAGCGAGGACAACGCAACGACTGGCATCGAGAATATTGGCGCGGAGCAACTCGCGTTTAGAATCACCAGTTGCCAACATTACAAAAATGTCGTCAAATTGGCGCAGCTCGCGGCAGGTGGTGGTCGCTTTTCTGACCGATGACCACGACAAGAAAATAATTGGATGGTACTCACTACTACCAGGGACGTGACGTTCAAGGCGCAACATCTGCGCGAACGCTACTGTGGAGTTTAACTCGAGGTCCGACACAACAATGATGTGGTTACGGATACTCATATCTGTGGATGGATATGTCGCTTCGTCAATGAACATATCCTCGACCATTCTCGTTTCTGTTGGTTCTGCACTGCCTTGTTGCCCTGTCGACCGTGGAGTGGAACGTTTTGGTGGGGACCGTTTGGACATCGAGTATGGTCTCACACCTCGCGTTGGAAGCACGTTGCCTTTCGCTAACCACGCTTTCAAGTCGTTAATAATGGATGTGGTATGTGTGGGTTTTTTGCTCTCGCTCAACAAGTAAACTAGTTGTCCTGGACGCATAATAACAGAGCTGCCCGGGTTGCTCAGCATTTGTGCGGGATGTTCGACTTGGTTGGTCCATGAGCACCTTCGCAATTGTGGCATCTCTTTCCAATCCGTTTGATGTGCTGCACTTGGTGACGACACACTTGGCTGTTCATATACTGCGAGCAAAATGACCTCACCGTACGAGATGTTATAGAGAAGCTCGCATGCCTGGCTGAACGTGAGCCCGTGAAATACAGGAGGCAACGTAGTGGCGTATACCTCAAGTGATATGCCTTCGGCATACTCTTGCTCCCAATTACTAAGAATCTGGCGGTCTACGAGCGTGGAGGATCGGAACAAGTTGCTAATTAACGTGACAAGTCCCGGGCACAGACAGCTCTTGGCTAATAGACTAATCTTGATTTGATCCAAGCACAAGACCTGGTCAGCGTCGACACCACTGATATAATCTAGGAAGACAGGGCTCACGATTTGAGTGTACACAGGCAGATCCGGATTATAATTGCGGATCGCCAGCACACGCATCACTGTTTCTGCGTCAGTCTCTTTGGTGTTTGGTGCTGCTTTAGAAGCAAGTACAAAACAGGCCCGTGCAGCGTCAGCTCCAACGCGACACATATCTTCTTCACTCATCACGGATGCCTTGATGTATGTGACGCGATTTTGCAATACGGGGTGGTCCAAGAGATTGATAATCTCCTCAGTGGGTTCCTTGGGACCCACAATTACGCACGGAAGCTCGACTACAGATGGATCAATCTCGTGCTGTACGCCATTAGGGCCTGTAAATGAAGTCGTAGAGCCCAACGCACGATCAGGGTGGTAAAACTCGCGGAAGAAATTCAGCAAACTGCGAGGCTCTGTGACGTGTCCTACCACCAGCACATGCGGTTTGCCAACTGAAGGGTGGTAGGTAGTGCGAAAGTGTGATTGCAATGCCATGAGGTGTGTGAGGTGTGAAACTTCGGCAGGAATCACAGTGAAAGACACGATGATAACACCCAACGCTACAGCTCGACCGCTAGACGTGACTGGTACAATGTCGCCGTAACCCACTGTTGCGATGGTAACCACGATGAAATACAGCGCCTCGCCGAACTGTAGATCCGGCTGCGCATCTATATTCGATTCCACGGCGTGAAAAACACCCGCAGCAACGAAGATGAGGCACGTCGTCAGCAGAATAATGGTGTAGACTTGTCTTTGGACGGCCGAGACTGTTTGTGATCCAGCCACGCGGACAACACGGATCAACCGCAGCAATCGCATGACTCTGACGAAGCGGATGAACGGCAGAGACTTGCTGTGGCCACTATCAAACTGATCGACAAGAGCTGGGAATATGGTGAGAGCGTCCATAAGTCCATTGACGCTGATAATGAACTGCCATCGATTCTCGCAGCAGTACAAGTTGAGGAAATAGTCCGAAGCAAACACGATCATCGCAACAGCATCAAAGGTGGGTACCCCGTCCTGCGGCATGTACGTCTGGATCACGTACGCAGCGGACACCAGGAGTGCAAACAATGTCTGGAAAATCTCCCACGCCGTTCCAAGCTTTGAGAACTTGAGCTTCATGCGCACTCGCGTCCGCAGTGGGTAGTGACTTGGAATGCCATGAAAAGGTCGACATTGTGCCAGAAATCCCTTAGCTTGATGTCTTCGCGCCCTCAAGCTCCGCCGCGACATCTTAGAAGGTGCTGGCATAGCAGATCACCAAGTTGAAACCCGGCTCACAAGTCGTTTCGTGCAGAACTCCATGCGCTGCTATTTTGATGTTGAAGTTACCTTTTACTGTAACCAGTCAATTTTGTGCCATCTTAGCCATACTGCGAAAACGCATAATCCTGTCTTAAATCATACTAGTTGAACTAATCATTTGCAATAATGCTGCGCAATGTGTGGCTGCGCCATGGCGCCTCGACTCGACGGCTGCTGTCGACGTCGGCGCCTTCTACGTCGGTGATTGAAGCCATGGAACGTTTCCAGGACGTTCCCAAGTTCACGCAGTACCCGCATTTTTTCCCCGTGACCATGTCGTTTGAGGAATATCAGCACAAGTTCGAAGCTCTGGAACCCAAAGCTCGTTGCACGGAAGAGTCCGTGGCATTGGCAGGTTCGAGCAATATTTACTTATTTTGTAATTACTACACATTTAATAGTATTTTAATTGGTGTGGCGATAGGACGCGTGGTTGCTATCCGTCATGCCAGCAAGAACCTCGTGTTCTTGGATCTACAAAGTGACGGCCACACAGTGCAAGTTTTATCCGAGGTCAAGCACTTTGAAGGTCGAGAGGAAGCTGAAGATAAAGATGCAGTGAAGAAGGAGTTTCGAGCGCTGCATGAAAGTCTCCGTCGTGGTGACATCGTCGGAGTCAAGGGGTTCCCGGGCAAGTCTGGGAAGGGAGAGTTAAGTATCATTCCGAGACAATTGGAGGTGCTGGCACCGTGTATCCAACCCTTTCCAAACAGCAAATACGGTATTAAGGAGCCGGTACGTATGGAAAAAACTGGTTGTTGGTAGTTTATGGGAATTGATCGTAGTTTGCTGCAGGAAATTCGCTTCCGCAAGAAGTATCTAGACTTGCTCACGAACCCGGGTGTGCGACCGATTTTCGAGACGCGTGCGAAAGTAGTGCGAGGTATTCGGAGGTATCTTGAAGACCGCAACTTTGTGGAAGTTGAGACGCCGATGTTGTTCTCCGCGGCAGGTGGTGCAGCGGCTCAGCCGTTCGTGACAAATTCACGGGCACTTGGTAAGGACTTGTATCTCCGAATTGCACCGGAGCTCTTCCTGAAGCAACTTGTGATCGGTGGCTTCGACCGCGTGTTTGAAATCGGCAAGGTTTTCCGAAATGAAGGCATCGACGCCACACATAACCCGGAGTTTACTATTTGCGAGTTCTATCAGGCCTACGCGGACTACAATACACTCATGGACACAGCAGAAGAGATGATCTCGAGTATTGCTAAGGACGTGACGGGATCGTACAAGGTTATGTATCCCGTAGACGACGCTAATGTAGAGAGTGCCGTCGAAGGATCTGAAGACGATCCCGCAATGGTGGAGATCGACTTCACGCCGCCCTTCAAAAGGCTCCCGATTCTTGAGACACTAGAGGAGTGTTTGGGAGAAAAGCTTCCTGACGTTAATTCACCAGGTAAGGCGGTGCACGATATAGACCATGACGAATAACTATGATGCTCACTGCGGTGCTTGCAACAGATTCCATCCCGGTACTGCTAGAGCTGTGCGAACGTCATAATGTAGAGTGCTCTAAGCCGCACACGTGCACACGCCTGGTGGATAAGCTAATCGGGCACTTTGTCGAGCCCAAATGCGTGAACCCGACGTTCCTGTACAACCACCCGAAGTGTATGAGCCCACTGGCGAAGGCCCACCGCGAACAGGAGGGTGTGACTGAGCGTTTCGAGCTGTTCGTAGCTGGTAAGGAGCTGTGCAATGCGTACACAGAGCTGAACGACCCGTTCGACCAGCGCCAGCGCTTCGCAGCCCAGCAGGCGGATCAACAGCGCGGCGACAACGAGGCCCACAGCAAAGACGACGAGTTCTGCACGGCGCTCGAGTACGGCCTACCACCCACGGGCGGCTTCGGAATCGGTGTCGACCGCTTCGTCATGCTGCTCTCGAGCAAACCCCACATCCGGGTACGCGTAGCTCTGCTTGTGTGGTGTTCCTATGTCTGCCTTCTGACCAACTTTTACGCAGGAGGTCATAATGTTTCCGGCCATGAAGCCCAAGGACGACGCTGAGCAGTCTTGAGACGCGCAAAACTCGCAAAACTCTCAAACGCCGCTCTTGAACTTGCCTCCCTTCAACGTGCAACGGTCGAGATTGTTTAACAATCCGTTTCGCACCAAGCAGAAGTCGGATGGGGAACGAACTCTACGAATCGCAGAGGGAATCTCCATTGGCAATATAGACGCATGTGCATTTTAGACGCGCTCGTAGGTCCATGGTAACTCGATCATAGACGAGGATTTGCAAACGCTTGCACGGCGGCCGCAGAGACGCGCGCTACGAGCATGACAAGCCAAATGCGTGGTGGTTGACTCGCGAGTAGCCATATGGGGCCAATGAAGCTCTAGAATCTTGTCAACGCTTGCCCACAAATCTCCCGCAACGGCGCGTACGCTCGCAACAGGCAGTCTAATCATGCTGGTGCCGAGCTGGCATCTAATCGCAGGATCACATTGCTACTTGTATTGCCTGCATGTGCTGCTACAGCACTCCGTTCCAAGCCTGACGTGGAGATTCGCGGCTGCGGATTCCCAACTCGTCAATCTAGAGCACTCAACACATCTCGATGCTTTTCCTAGAAGTTACCTCCAATTAACGCTGCAACCAACTGCGATTTGTCTAGCTGCTCGAATCAAGACCGAAGCAAGTAGCACATGTTGCATTAACCAACATACCAACGGCTTAAGCTTTAACTAGCCGTTGCAGGAGATAAGAAAGCGTGATGAGACGCCTAAATAACACAAACCAAGTATACTGAACTCCAGTACTTTGGAGTTCCCGTACTTTCCTGCTTTGTTTGTGTGCTCCAATCAATCAATTGCGTACGGGCTCGTCTCTGCCCGGTACATAAAGTGAGGAGTAGTAACTTGCAGCGTCACTTGCTAATTTGCTTCCAAGAGCTCAAGCGCCCAAGAGCTTCCGTGGTAGTGATGCCTGTCGTTAGTGTGGGCTTCATCGGCTCCGGCCGTCTGGCGGAGCGCGTGGCTCGCGACTTGATCAAGAACGTGGCGCCCCAACGCAAATTCAGCTACAAGAAGCAGCGGCTCGTGTCGACTTTGCTCGCGTCGGACCCGTCAGAGGAGCGACGTCGAGTCTTCCACCGTCTGGGATTCACCACGACCGAGACTAACCAGGACGTGCTGGCGGACTGCGACCTCGTGTTCCTAGGCACCAACGCGCGAGAGGCGCTGGCCACCAATGCCACCAATTCCCACACACTTTATGTAAGCCTCATGGGAGATCTGCCGGCTCAACAAGTTGAAGAACTGCTGTGTCCTGGAGCCAAAGTCATCCGTATGATGCCGCAGAGTTATCTGGAAAAAGCGGGGCTGCCGAAGGGCATACTACCCCCGCGCTCGTGGGCAACGGTCCGAGGCTCCCATGTGAGCGATAAGGACTTGGAGAAGGTGATGCAGCTTGCTGGAATCGACAAATGCGTCGAAGTGGACGAGAACATGACGTCCTGGAGCTTTCCACACGAGGAGAAGGGGCAGGGATTGATTCACAGGTTCGTCAGCTCTATGAGTGACCATGCTGTTGCAGCTTCACAAGCTGTACATAAAGTAGAGGAAGAGCGGGATGCTGGAGTCGTAGCGGACTTCAAGGACACGTACGCAGTTGGCTCGGAACTTGGCTCGGGCAAATTCTCTACGGTTTATAAGGCAATTCACCGTGACACAGGGGAAGTTGTCGCTGTGAAGTCTATTAAAGACGACGCGATGACCCAGGAAGGGATTGACGTGCTGATTGCTGAAGTCGGCGCACTTAACCGACTCAAACACCCCAATATCATCTCACACCATGGATTTTACAATGAAGACGGCAAGTACCTGCTTGTGCTGGAGTACTGCAACTACGGTAGTGTCCGCAAGATGATTAACGAGCAGAAGGTTATCCCTGAACAAACTGCTAAGCAGATCTTGAAACAAACGCTGTCTGCGTTGGAATACTGCCACTCGATGGGTCAAGTGCACCGAGATGTCAAGGCGGAGAACATTCTGCTCTTGAACAACGAAGACGGCTCACTAACTGCAAAACTCGCCGACTTCGGTCTGTCGGAGGAGCTGCAGCTAGCCAACCGTCGACTTCAGACCATGTGCGGCACTCCGCAGTACCTGAGCCCGGAGCTGGTGTCTGGTCGACTCCACGGCACTCCGGCCGACATCTGGAGCACAGGTATCATGGCCTACATGATGCTCTCGGGTCTGGTGCCCTTCGACGAGGCGAGAAACGACACAGAATTGTTCAAGCTCATCAGTCTTGGTGCTGTGTGGTACGATCAACCGCAATGGGACTCAGTCTCACCAGCTGCCAAAAACTTTGTGCAGAGCATGCTGGATATCTCGCCGGAGTCACGTCCGTCAGCATCGGAGCTCTTGATGCACGAGTGGCTTCAAGACCCATGAGGTAGCCATCTAGCAGAAAGATGGCTACATTTGTAGCGTAATTATTAATTATTGTAGTGAATATTTCTTGAGTAGGCATTTCATAAAGTTTCATAGTGAAGTTTTTTCCATCCAATCGAATCTTTTTATCTTTTATTATCAGCCAATCCGATCGTCTCGCGGTATTATTTGCACTAGTTTTGAAATGGCGCGGACTCGGCATCAAGAAGCCGGCGAGGAGTGGAGTTGTCCGCTGTGCACGCTGCTCAACACGGCGGAGGACGACCGCTGTGCAGCTTGTGATAATGCGCGACCTCTTGTCCATAAGATCCGCAAGTCTCAGCCTTCAGAACCATCTACAGCCGTCGCTGCAGCTTCCGAAGTGCAGCATACGTATCGTCCAAGTACAGGAGTATTTTTTAGCTCATTACCGAGCGACCAACGCGATTTAGGTACTACTACTGCGTGGAGACAAGAGCCAAGACTAGTGGTAAACAGACGACGTGGAATTTCGCGAAGAAACGTGTCTACAGACCGTGAGAGGAAGGTGGAAAGCGAGACCATTGCTACAGACGTTACTGGCCAGTATACAGGCTCTACAACAACGCGGAGGGATAGAGAACAAGAAATAATAGTTGCTGCTGAAGTTGAAAGTACTACGGATAATGTGGAGCCAATGGTGACGACGGAGAATGAGGAAGAGAGACAGGAAGATGAGGAGGATGCATCGGTGGAGGAACCGTGTTTTAATCTGCTAGGGTCAGGAGCCTCGGTGTTTGCAGCTCCAGTAGTGCAGACAATAGTGGAAAATCAGTGTACTACAGATGAAACCAAGAGCCGAAATGACAGTGATGCAGATGACGAAGTGGTGGTGTCGTCTCCTCCTCGATATCCTGGTTTCATGCTAGCAAGCAAAGTTCAGATTGAAGAGACCAAGATTGAAGAAAAATTAGCAAACGCAGGATTGGATTTGAGTGACTCGGAGGAGGAAGATAAAGAACCGAAGCAGCTCAGAAGACAAACGGGTGAGAAGGATGAGTCATGGGAAGATAAATGGGTGTGTCAAATATGCACAAACCTAAATGATCAGACCGTGATGGAATGTTCTAGCTGCAGCTACAAACGCTACAGAGATAATTCACATTCGACAGATACAGAAGCTGGATCGTCTTTGAGATGGGCTTGCAATACCTGCACAAGCTTAAATCCTCCTGAAGTTACCGACTGCCTGATGTGCCTGAGCAAACGAAATGTGGATGCTGCAACTTCGAACGGTGTCTCGAATGAAAGGTGGAAATGCTCACTATGCACAACGTTCAACGTTCCTTGTGCCACAAGGTGTGAAGTTTGTGACCGTTCGCGAGAAGATGAACCGAAGAAGGCCGCTGGAAAGGGGCGACAGTGTCCAGTGTGTACGAATATCAACTCACCAGGAAGTACGCGGTGT
The DNA here is from genome assembly GCA_002812785.1 of Phytophthora litchii. Taxonomy (NCBI): domain Eukaryota; phylum Oomycota; class Peronosporomycetes; order Peronosporales; family Peronosporaceae; genus Phytophthora; species Phytophthora litchii. Next base: position 9,597 of record PCFV01000047.1, on the reverse strand, counting down.
GAGCTTTGCGATTCTTCCCTACATACAGGTACGTTTTGGCTGTTTGCGGTGATTTTAATGCTTTACTCATTTTTGTGCACTATAAATCGGAAGATGAGGAAGTTCCAGGTGATCATTTCGTCGATTTGTCATCAAGCCCACTGGGTCGCACGTCAAGCTACGCTGTTTATGATGGGTATCTCTCAATTTGGTTTTGGTTGAGTAATGCATGTAGCGCTAACCTATTTGTCAACACTGTCTTGTATAGTGATCTCGAAAATCCATACGCCGATCTGTCCCAGTACAATGACTACGACGTACCAAATGAAGTTGCGGATGCTGACTCCGACTTTGTGGAAGAAATCTCCGACAACGAGGTTAGACGCTGTGCTTATGATGCACATACCATTGCACTGTTCTCTTACATGTACTGTATGCCATGTTACTATTAGCAGCCTTCAATGTCACTTACCAATTCACGTCCATTACGAGTGCGTTCTGAGTTGAAGGAGTTCGAGCACTTTGTGTGTATGGAAGACTTACGCAGTGACTACGAGTGCCGCATCGATTACAGCAAAATGTTTGCTGGTCAGAGGTGGAGAACTTCAATTTCTGGATTAGCCTTTGACTCAGCCTCTGCTAACTTCTTGCGCTATCGCATACATTTTAGGTCTCGTAAGTCATATGCCGATCGCCATGCAACAAGACAAACAGAGTCACGGAAGCGAAAACGAGCTGCTGCGCGTAAGGAGGCAGGAGGGGCCAATCCCACGTCGCGTGGTGGTAAGACTTCTAAAGGTGGCAAAAAACGGAAAGCTGCAGGTGGAACACGACGAGGTATGTGTACTAGAAGGGTTACACCTCTCGTAGGTGTCATCACTTGTTTCTCTGTACTAGCTTAGTGACTCGGTTTGTTATGATGAAGCTTCTGCGGGAGGCGCAAAAGCACCTAGAGGAAAAAGGGCAAAGAAAACTGGAACATCAGCACGTCGAGCTAGCTCAGCAACGACGTACTCTTCAGGCGTCAACCACTACGATGATTCCACGGCTGACATTGGAGAGAACCTCAACACGATGGCGTGGGAGGGCGTTGGGTCTGCCGGGTACCTCTAACTCAATATCTAATCTCTATTTAAATTAACATGTTATCTTGACTAGCTGCGAAGGAGGAGACAACTAACCCTGGGCGCTTCCTGCTTAACATTGTGTTCGAGGGTCGCTGGAATCTTCCTGTAGAGGCGAATTGAGCGACGGTTCAAAAGTGCATCGACTTTCGGCTCTAGAAAGCTTTATTACGCAGACCGACGAGATTGAAGGACACTAAACAATGACAACATTGGAGGAAGCCAAGGCCTTTTTGAAAAAGGAATCACCCGATGGGACGAACTTGTATGACCACCTGGGTGACGTACTGCTCAAGATTATAGTTGAGCGCCCGGAAAACCTGCACGAGACTTTTGAAAGCATCTCCACTCTTGTCAAACAACAACGCTACCTAGCACCACAACAGCCGCCTACTGTCGAAGGTGGCTCGCAAATATCGAGTATCAAGAAGCAAGCTGTACGTGATCGTCTATTTTCTGCAGCATGATTGTCTTGCTAACCTTTACGATCCTTTCGCGGAACAGCAAACACATCAAGAGAACTGGTGCAATGTGGGACTAGATTTGCTAAAACTGAAGTCGGAAGATGAAGCGCCATCTGAACCTGCTACAGGTGTTGCTGATCTGCTTGACGAAGCAAACATGTTCGAATGGGCTGGGCTGGGATTTTCCAAGGGCGAGACGTTTCGACTATCGCTGGCACTACAACGACTTGCTCAAAGTAATGGCACAGTGAACATGCGCTTCTGGGGCAAAATTCTTGGTCGCGGGGCAGACTACTACGTTGCCGAGGGCGAATTGCCGACGGAATACGAACCAGAAGACCCAGAAGCAGAAGAAGGCACGACAGGTGCAAATAAACTCACGTACTGGGTGATGAAAGACAACGGAGCGTACCAGTGGGTCCAACTTCCCCCAGTACGTCGCGAGCAGATTTTGGTAGCACGACAGCTACGCCGCTACGTTCGAGGAGATTTGGAGGCTCCAGTTCTAGGTCATCCCCCCTTCCCCGGTTTGGAGAAAAATTACCTGCGTGCACAGATTGCACGTATATCTGCAGGCACGGTGCTATGCCCTGATGGCTACTTCCAGGTGTCCGAGGAAGGAGATATTACGCCTGCTGAGGAACCGGAAATCAAGGCTGCAGCTGATCTGGTAGACTTAGGAAGCTGGACGCATTTCACAAAAGAGATCAACGCACGTTACGGTCGTATGACGCCGATGCCACCTCAAACGAACGCTGACGGTGAGGAGGAGCCACGTGAGGGAGAAGAATTTGCACCACCACTTCGTGCACTGAGCGAGGACAAACCCTTTTCGTGGCGGGTAGACCGACAACCAGCTACAATACAGCCTGCGGTGGGTGAGGTAGCGATCGTACGCAGTCTTGTGTGGCCTGGAGCTGTGAGTATCGCAGTGGGCAAGAAGTTCCTAAACGTGTACGTTGGCCATGGCGTCAAGTTCCTTTCAGAACCATTCCAGCTGCCTCCTCCTCAGCGATTGCAGATCGGCAGTGGCGTGGGCTTAAGTGAAGACAATGCAGATGGTGAGGGCAAACCAACATTGCGTTGTGAAATTCCGGTGGAACAGCCTGACCTACTCGAAGATCCATCACCACCAGCAGAGGAAGAGTAATGAGACTGCAACTCGAGTTGTTTCAAGTCAGTCAATTTTCTCAATAGCAGTTATGCTAGATTCATTCATCTTAGTTTCCTTGCTCTCGAATTGACTACTCGTTTGGATCATCAGTCCGCCCGCTGCAAATGTAGAGTTCATTGCGAGATAGAGCCCAAATCTCAGGAGTGTTCTCGTAACGACTTCCATAGTGACCAGACTTCAATTGTACTTGCTGCACCTGAGTTGAGCGCTTCTCCGATGGTTGGGTATTTTGCACCTCATGTGATGACACACTGCGACCATCTTGTAGACTAAAGCTGTTCACTATCAGTGGACGTTTGGCATCTCCACCAGCGATCACAACAGACTCATTGCTGTCAATGGCACAGCGTAGATTTGGCAGATAGCGCTTTGGTGCACCTGGCATAAATTCCATCACTGGTTTAAATGTGCGAAGATCCACCATCCGCAGCTCACCGTTTGATCGTTGCAACACCGCTCTGCGGCAGTCACTGAGCACATGCAAATCGAGAACAGCTCCTGCGGGTTGATCCAATGTAGCTTCTCCTTCAAATTCAAAAACTCGACGAGGAGTACGAAGGTCCCAGCCCCACAAACCACCGCTCTTCGTTCCATTCAGCACGACATTGCCCTGTGTATTCAGCAATGCGGTTTAGGAATGCATATTCATGGCGATTCTCAGCATGACTTGAGTATTGCAAAACGAACCGTGCTCAAGAAGCTTTGAGCGTGAACGTCGCTTGTTATAACTCCAGTTGGTGCACGCTGGATATTAGCAGTTTGTGATACCGCATCCACATAGGCAGCAGTCGACGACCTGAGTATACAGAACACATTAAGCTAAATGAAAAGTTTTCTGCGCACACGCAGAGTGCGTACCCGCTACACCCGACGCTAAACTTGTGATCGGTTGGACTCCTACAACAAGCAAACAAATGTTTAGTACGCCATCCTTCACCATTAATGAAGCTGCTAATGATCTTGAACCAAACCATTTTGCGGTCCACGGATCAACAAATTTTAATTGCTAGCACAGTAAACAGGTTAGGACACGGATTGTCATAAATTCATTAGCGCTCACCTTCATACGTGCAGTCGACACCAACGCAACTCCCCGTGTTTCTTGATCACCGACACGCAGATAGCACACACTCCCTGATGGAGTCTGCGAGTTGTTCCTTTGACCAGATCCGAGGTGACACACCACTATATCAAGTTCCTGAACAGGGCGCCACTGCAACGACGTAATAACGCCCTGAAACTTAAAATTACAGATTGGAAGTACACACTGCGAAGGTGATGCCGATCCAGCAGCAGGAGGCAGCTTCTGCAGTCCGAAGATATCCAGTCGTCCACCACTTGCTACAATTCATCAAACACAAAAAAATCGTCAATAGAAACCAAACTTCTATCACAGTCCTACTACACACCACCAATAGCACCAAGATTGCTTGCTTGTGGATGCAGAGCGAGTGCTGTAAGTCGACCATCGTTGTGTACGTTCTGAGACTCCACTACCTGCGAAGACTACTCATGATAATAAACAGTTAACTTCCAGATAAAAATTTTATCCAGAAAAAATCTCCATATCCATACCAAGAACCCTGATAGCAATTGTGGTATCAATTCTCGACCGTCTCGACGGCGCGCACTCCACGTAAAATCACTTTGTCGTTGGGCCAAGTAGTCCACCCAATTGTGACCTTTGAATCCATATCCACGACGCATTTTGACTTTTATTTCAGCTTTTTGCTCGGATTTTTGCTGTTTTAGCTGTTGAAACTCAATTTTCTCACGTTGATGGCATTCAAACTCTGGAGAAGAGCGAAAGTAGCGACGTTTGGTCTCATCGTAGTAGAAACCTGGTAGTGAAGCTACTGGAGCGGGAGGAACTTGATTTTCAGCAGTTTTTTCGGCCTCTTGACTGCGAGCTTTGGCACGTTGAGCTTCTAGAGCTTCGAGAAATCTGCGACGAGCTGCTTCTTCGTCCTGTGGCGTCGGGGCAGCCACACGGCGTTTCTTCCGACGTCCATTGCCTCTCATCGTTATTACTACTAATGTACTTTTTCGCTTTTCCTCGAAGTTGATTTTTGCAGAAAACATTGTGATAATGTACTTTAAAACGTAAATTTATATTTCCTAATGTGAAAATGCGATAAACAGTTCTCTCGCTCTTGAGGAATGCTAAAGGCGGATCTCCACTATTGGAGAGTAAACATTGGAATGCCTATTGATGTTCAATTGCAAGGGTTGGTCTGCAAAATCTGCCATCAACAACCATGTAGTAGCTTTCAAGAGACACTTTTGACAAACCAACATTCACGTCATAAACAAACAACAAGACGCTTACAGCACCAGCATATAAACTATTCGCACAATTAATGTGTGGAACGGCCTCATGTCCAGGAGACGAAAACTTGGCATCATCAGCTCAATGTCGATGCCGGTGCTACCAGATGGTATATTTTGACCAAAGTAATCATCGCTAGCTCAGCCAATCTACTACGCGAAATGGATGCAGATTACCACGAGGTACCTTGTGTAATAATCGTTGGAGTTAGCCGATTGCTCTCTTCGCTTCCATGTCGTCTTGCCAGGCACAACCGATGCCGTTGCTTTGTAAAAGCTGCTCGATTCGACTCAAACAGCTCATTCTCGAACTTCCTCGCAACTGACAAAGACTCGACAATCAAGATGGATAGAGAACTACCAAATGTCCGGAAGAAGCTCGGATACGACTCGGGTGCATCGCTCATGGCTGAAGGTCCTCAAGTTTTACACGAACACGTCGCTGAGAAGTTCGAAAAAGCACTTGGCCATGCAGTACCTCAAATGGACATCCGTTTCAGCAATTTGTCAGTCACTGCGGATATTGTCGTGGTGGACGATTCCAGTTCCAAGTATGAACTACCGACAATCCCCAATACAATGAAGAAGGCCTTTGTCGGACCGAAGAAGCAAATTGTGCGCAAGGAAATCCTCAAGGATATCAGTGGTGTCTTCACCCCAGGCAAGATCACGTTGTTGCTAGGCCAACCTGGATCCGGTAAATCGTCACTCTTGAAAATGCTCAGCGGGAGATTCCCGATCGAGAAGAATATCACACTGGAAGGCCATATCTCGTTTAACAACGTCCAAAGAGAGCACATATCCAACGCTTGCCTCAGCTCGTGGCTTATGTGCACCAGCGTGACAAGCATTTCCCAATGTTGACTGTGAAGGAAACTCTAGAGTTCGCTCACAAGTTCTGTGGAAGTGCCTTGTCCAAACATGATGAAGGTCTGCTTACTCACGGCACGGTGCAGGAAAACCAGGAAGCACTTGAAGCTGCGAAGGCCTTGTTTGCGCACTACCCGGACGTTATCCTGCAACAACTTGGACTAAAAAATTGCCAGGACACCATCGTCGGTGATGCAATGACTCGAGGAATCTCCGGAGGTGAGCGTAAACGCGTCACGACTGGCGAAATGGAGTTTGGCATGAAATACGTGTCGCTCATGGACGAGATCAGCACGGGTCTTGATAGTGCCGCGACGTACGATATCATCAGCACGCAGCGCAGTATCGCTCACAAATTGCACAATAATGTTGTGATCGCTCTGCTCCAACCTTCTCCAGAAGTGTTTTCGCTGTTTGACGACGTGATGATTTTGAATGAGGGTCAACTCATGTACCATGGCCCATGCAGCGAAGTAGAGGGATACTTTGCTGGACTGGGGTTTTCATGTCCCCCTGGACGTGACATTGCCGACTATCTGCTAGATTTGGGTACGTCCGAGCAATATCGCTACCAGGTGCACCACCCAACGAGACAACCTCGTAGTGCAAATGAGTTTGCAGAGGCATTCCAATTCATCAAGACATGCTTCGCACCTTGGAAGCCCCACATGACCAAGAACTACAACGTTGTGCTGATGTAAACATGAACGCGATGCCTACATTCAGTCAATCGTTTGTCGACAGCACCTTGACGTTGCTCAGACGCCAGCTCATGATCACGTACCGGAACAAACCCTTCATTTTCGGGAGAATTCTCATGATCACAGTCATGGGTTTACTGTACTGCACCATCTTCTACGACTTCGATCCTACTCAGGTCTCGGTTGTCCTTGGTGTCGTCTTCTCCTCGGTCATGTTCGTGTCCATGGGTCAGTCCTCGCAAATCGCTACGTACATGGCAGACCGTGATATTTTCTACAAGCAACGTGGAGCCAATTTCTATCATACGTGTTGGCAAACTCTGCCAGCCAAATCCCACTCGCTTTTAGTGAGACGATCATCTTCGGAGCTCTTGTGTACTGGATGTGTGGGTTTGAAGCAGAAGTATCTCTCTTCCTCATCTTTGAGCTCGTACTCTTCTTCACGAACCTGGCCATGGGAATGTGGTTTTTCTTCCTCAGCTCGGTTGGTCCGAATGCCAATGTCGTCACACCTCTAGGCATGTGTTCCATCCTCGTCTTCGTCATTTTTGCGGGCTTCATCGTGACCAAAGATCAAATTCCTGACTATTTGATCTGGGCACACTGGATCAGTCCTATGAGCTGGAGTGTCAAGGCACTCTCGATCAATCAATATCGCTCCGATAGCATGGATGTATGTGTCTACGACGACATCGATTACTGCGCCAAATATGGGATGACGATGGGCGAGTATTACTTGGACTTGTTCGGGATCGACACGGAGAAGTCTTGGGTCGTCTACGGAATCATCTACTCGGCTGCCATCTATGTGGTTTTCATGTTTCTTTCGTATCTTGGTCTTGAGTATCTCCGCTACGAAACTCCAGAGAATGTGGACGTGTCCGAGAAACCTGTCGAGGATGAATCGTACAGGATGATCGAGACGCCCAAAAACAATGGATCAGCAGGAACTACCGACGACTGTGTCGTGGACCTTCAGCCAAATTCTCACGAGAAGAATTTCGTGGCTTTCCAAGACTTACACTACTACGTGCCTGATCCTCACAACCCGAAGGAATCGCTAGAGCTCCTTAAAGGCATTAACGGATTTGCGGTGCCAGGATCGATCACTGCGCTCATGGGTTCCTCTGGTGCTGGTAAAACAACTCTCATGGATGTGATCGCCGGACGCAAGACGGGAGGTAAGATCACCGGCAAAATTCTCCTCAACGGCTACGAAGCGAATGACCTAGCTATCCGAAGATGCACGGGTTACTGCGAGCAAATGGATGTACACTCGGAAGCAGCGACGATTCGTGAAGCTTTAACTTTTAGTTCGTTCCTTCGCCAAGATGCCTCGATTTCAGACCAAAACTCGGTCAACAAATGCATTGAACTGCTAGGCTTGGAAGACATTGCCGACCAAATTATTCGTGGTAGCTCCGTGGAGCAGATGAAGAGATTGACAATCGGTGTTGAGCTTGCTGCTCAACCAAGTGTGATTTTCCTGGATGAACCGACCAGTGGTTGCCGCATACCTACATTTCCAATAAACTTGAAGCGCAAGCGGCGAAAACAACCGAAGAGAGGTGTTTATCCCAAGCACCTGCCGACGTTCGTCCGAGAACGTGTTCAGGAACACTTGCGTGCGGTTGAGCCTCTGCTCACGTCGTGGTTCGATGTCGTAAACTTCTCTGATGAGGAGATTTACGGAGACTGGAGAACAAGCAATATGCCGCCTCCTGCAGACACATACGTGCCGGGCGAAGACATGACCGACGCAGACGAAGAGGATACAATGCACGTGAACAGCATAGTCAAGCTGCGGTTGTTCCCGACGCCCGACCAGAAGGCAAAGCTGGATCAAATGTTTGCTTCGAACCGCGCGGTCTACAACAAACTGGTGGCGTGCTCGAGAGATGACAGGCTCGGGATCACGACGGGGGAGAAGATGTCCTTGTCAGACCTGTGCACCAAGTACCGGCCGATCGCTGTCTTGAAGAGCATGTCCAAGTACTTCAGGAACAACAAGAGGGCCCGCGCGAGACATCGCCAGGTCCACGATGAAGTGCGTGACTCGGCGTTCCGCGATTTCAAGAAGGCAGTGAAGTCGTCGCTGGCGTTGTTTTTTGCAAAAAAGGCGAGGGACGAGAAGACCACGTACCCGGATATGAAGTTCAAGAGCAAGTTCTCGCCGTCCAATACGATCGAGATCAGAAGTCGGAGTGTCAAGACAATCGATCGTAATGGAGTGCAGCTTCTGCAACTTCACAAGACTTTCTTCGGGTTTCAGAAGAACGAATGCATCGTTCTGCATGAAATACTTCCCGAGTTGATATCGTCCGTTCGACTGCAGCGCCTTCGAGAAGGGGAGTACTACATCATCGTCCCCAGACTGCGAGAGTTCCCCCAGTCAGACTGCAAGAGGTCGTGCGCGATTGATCCCGGTGTGCGCAACTTCGTCACAGTGTACGACCCGAACGGTCGGACGTTCAGTGTGAAGGACTCGCGCGCTGTCTTAAATGTGGCGGTGGACGAAATGAAATCCGTTCTGCAGACGATGAACAACATATGCAAGTGGAGGCATCCGACACAAGTCCGAACGAAAGCGAAGAAGGGGTCAAAGAACCGCAAGACAGCAGCACATCGATTCCGGTATCGCCAGCGCAGAAGAATCCGCTTTACGTCTCGCAAGGCGACTCGCGCAGTGAATGATATGCACCAGAAGCTCTCCAGCTGGCTGGCCTCGCGATACCAAAACGTCCTCCTCCCGTCGTTTCAGACGTCCGAGATGGTGCGCAGGTATTCTTTAGAGGTGGCATCGGACGCTACACCAGAGACCTTCGCCACCGTCCAAAAACGAAAGATCAAGAGCCCGACCGCCAGAGCTATGATGGCGCTGGCGCACTACCGGTTCAAGGTGCTGCTCAAGTACAAGATGGAGCGCGCCGGTGGGCGCGTGATCGATTGCGAAGAAG